>ML386498.1:0-68413 GCA_005239525.1 Nicotiana knightiana | reverse complement strand
GCCGGGCCGGGCCGGGTTTCAATTTTTTTAATTTTTTTTTTCAAGTTTTTGTACATGTATTGTAATTTATATAAAATATAAAGTAAAATATATAAAGATAACAATGATTATGGAAAAAATTGCACTTATAAATTGCAAGTGCACTTACATTTGAATATATCATTAAATAATTAGGTACCGTCTAATAATATTAAAATAACAAACTAAAACTTGCAAATTAAACTATTAAAGTTTACATTTAAATATTTAATACTTCAAATTAGAGTTCAAACTTGCACTTATACGTCTAATAATATTAAAATAACAAACTAAAACATTAAACATAAATGCATAATACGTCTAATAATATTAAAATAACACAAATTGTCTGAAATCAATTAATCAAACGAATTGTTGGTGGTCTGGTGGATGCTCAAGACAACTATTTATATGCCTCCTTAAAAAGCGTGTGCCCGTGCACTTTGGACGAAGATTTAAGATTATACCACAATTCTTGCACTTTACTTTGTAAACTTCTTCATTTTCTTCAACCACATCAAAGTGTTCCCAAACATATGAGCGCACTCTAGAATCACGGGGCATGATTTAACTTGAATGAGAGAAATTGAGATTGAGAAATGAGAGATAAGTGAAGAAATGAAGAAGAGGGGGGTGTATTTATAATTTTAGAAAAGGTTAACTTTGTAAATTGAGAAAGTGTTAATTTTTTTTTAAAAAAAGGCCCAAAAAAGGGCCATTTGTGCAAATCTACCGTTGGGCAACGACTCCCTGCCAAGGTGACTATTGCCAACGGATAAGTGGGGCCCAAACATTTACAAAAAAAAAAAAAAAGTTATAGACGTTGTACCGGGCCGGGCCGGGCCGGTCCGGGCCGGTTAAACCGGTAAAGTGTACTGTTCACTTTGGCCGGGTTTGACCGGTCCGGTTACCCGTTTCAAAATAATTTAACGGACCAACCCCCTCTAACCCCCCTACCCAGCCCACCCGGCCCCCTATGAACCGGGCCGGTCCGGTTCCGATTTTAACCGATCTGGGCCGGTCCGGTTACGAGTCAACCCGGCCCGTTAGACACCTTTACGTGGAAAGCAGAAGCTTTCCATTTTCAACCAACAATTTGCAAATCTGACTTTGAACCAAAACGTGAGAACCAAAAGAATTCAAAAGGTGTCTTCCCAAGACATCAAAAATCAGAAACGTTTCCTTCTTTATATTTCAAACCAAGAAATATTGGAGCAAGTTTTATATTTAAATCCAGTCATCAGTTAAAAAACGTTCAAAGCAGATTGTTCAAATAATTCCGGGAACAGGTATGTTAAGGCTATCCCTTCTTTCTTTTGGCATGGTCCAAATTATACTGAAGAAACGAGAAAATACACAGTTTCTATAAATTACTCTATTCATAGAAATAGTAGGGGTGTCTTATTATTATTATTTTCTGTTCATGGGTCTCAGAATAATACGCAGTTGGAAAAGTTTATCCGGAAGGAATATTGAGATTATTACGTACTTTTCATGCATTTCATACATGTGCATTGACCCATGACCAGATGGCGTTATATACGCGTATATATGTAAATATATGTATATGGGATATGGGAAAAGAGTTACGGCGTATATACACACCACCACCTAATCAGCTGGTATATGATGATGATGTTGTCCACAATGGATGAAATATGATTCAAACGGCGTTATATACGCATATATGTATGTATATATATATATATGATTCAAAAGCGTTATATACGCGTATATATGTATGTATATGTATATGGGATACAGGAAAGGTTATGGCGTTATATACGCACCACCACCTGATCAGCTGGTATACGATGATGATTTTGCCTACAGTGGCCGATATGATATGATGGGATGCCCTAAGAGGCTGATGGTGTTATGAAACATATACCTATGCACGACATGACATTCATACGCATATGCATGCTGCTAAAAGTGATTTATGATTTACAAAGTTATTCAGACTTATAGGTTGAGTCATGTACTCTATATTTCTTTCATGTCTCTTATGTGCATTATGTGCCTTACATACTCGGTACATTATTCGTACTAACGTCCCTTTGCCTGGGGATGTTGCGTTTCATGCCCGCAGGTCCTGATAGACAGGTCGAGAGCCCTCTAAGTAGGCTATCAACTCAGCGGAAGATGTTGGTGTGCTCCATTTGCTTCGGAGTTGCTTGTTTGGTTAATATGATTTAGATGGTATTGTTTGGTATGGCGGGACTCTATCCCGAACTTTATGACATTTATGTACTCTTAGAGGCTTGTAGACATATGTCGTATACGTGAAAGATTGTACGGCCTTGTCGGCCTATGTTTTGAGTTTGTAAATGATTATGTTGGCCTATTAGGCCCGTATGTCACGTGTATATGATAATGTAATAAGAAAGATACGTTACGTTGGTGCTCGATCGAGTAAGATATCGGGTGCCCGTTGCGGCCCTTCGGTTTGGGTCGTGACACCCGGGTCATCCAAAATCCATTTCGAACATACGCCCAAGTCTGAAATTATCTTACGAAGCTACCGGAACCGTCGAAACTCGATTCCGAGGTCGTTTACTCAAAATGTTGACCGAAGTCAAATTTGGCCTTAAAGGCCAACCTTAAGGAACCAAGTGTTTCTATACACTCTAAACACTTCTGAATCCTGTACCACCCGTCCCCGCTACGGGAAGTCTCATTTAGGGGAACGGGGTCTTGATACACAAAACGACCGGTCGGGTCGTTACATTCTCCACCTCTTAAACAAACGTTCATCCTCGAACGGGTCTAGAATTATACCTGAAGTGATGAATAAGTGCGGATATCTTCTCCGCATGTCCTCCTCGGACTCCCAGGTCGCCTCCTCGACTGGTTGGCCCCTCCACTGGACCTTTACGGCAGAAACTCTCTTGGATCTCAACTGGCGATCCTGCCTGTCAATAATAGCAACTGGCGCCTCCTTGTAGCCCAACCTCTCATCCAGCTGAATAGTGCTGAAATCAACCACGTGAGAGAAGTCGGCGTGGTACCTCCGAAGCATGGATATAAACTCCTGAATAACTGGGAGGTAAGGCAAGCTCATAAGCAACCTCCCCAACTCGCCTCAACACCTCGAAAAGACCTATAAACCTCGGGCTCAGCTTGCCCTTCTTCCCGAACCTCATAATGCCCTTCATCGGCGAGACCTTCAATAGAAACTTATCTCCCTCCATAAATGATACGTCACGCGCCTTGTGATCTGCGTAACTCTTCTGTCTGGACTGTGCGGTACAAACCCTCTCCTAAATTAGCTTCACCTTCTCCAAAGCATCCTTCACCAATTCGGTGTCATATAACTTAGCCTCGCCAGGCTGAAACCACCCGATAGGAGAACGACATCGCCGACCATACAAAGTCTCAAATGGTGCCATCTCAATGCTGGACTGATAACTATTATTGTAAGCAAACTCGGCCAAAGGCAAGAACTGGTCCCACTAACCTCTGAAGTCAATCACACATGCCCTGAGCATGTCCTCCAATATCTGAACTGTACGCTCCGACTGACCATCAGTCTGAGGGTGAAATGCTGTGCTGAGATCTCTCTGGGTACCCATCTCACTATGCAATGCTGTCCAGAAGTGCGAGGTGAACTTAGGACCTCGATCGGATATAATGGACACCGGTACACCGTGCAACCGGACTATCTCCCGAATGTAGATATGGGCCAACCTCTCAAAAGTATATTAGTATCCATTGCAATGAATTGCACCGATTTGGTCAATCTATCCACAATGACCCAAACCGCGTCAACTTTCCACGAGGTCCGAGGAAACCCAACCACGAAGTCCATAGTGATGCGTTCCCACTTCCACTCAGGAATGGGCATCTGCTGGAGTAGTCCTCTTGGCCTCTGGTGCTCATACTTAATCTGCTGGCAATTAAGACATCTAGCCACATACTCCACAATGTCTCTCTTCATCCGCCTCCACCAGTAAAGCTGCTTCAAATCATGATACATCTTCGTAGCACTAGGATGAACAGAATACCAAGAACTGTGTGCCTCCTCAAGAATATTCCCTCTCAAGACATCGACATTAGGAACACATAAACGGCCTTGAAGTCTCAAAACACCATCCTTGCCAATAGTAACCTCCTTGGCACCACCCTGAACCATTGTCTCCCGTAGCTCTGCCAAGTACGGATCATCAAACTGCCAAGCCTTAATCTCTCCCAATAACAAAGACTGAGCAACCACATGTGCTAAAACTCGGCGAGGCTATGAAAGGTCTAACCACACCAGGCGATTGGACAAGGACTGAATGTCCCAGGCTAGAGGTCTCTCCTCTGCTGCAATATAGGCCAAGCTACCCATACTCTCTGCCTTCCTGCTCAAGGCATCTGCTACCACATTTTCTTTTCCCGGATTATAAAGAATAGTGATATCATAATCCTTCAAAAACTCAAGCCATCTGCGTTGCCTCAAATTTAAGGTCCCTCTGCTTGAACAAGTGCTGCAAGCTGCGGTGGTCTGTATAAACCTCATAGGACGCCCCATACAAGTAGTGCCTCCAAATCTTAAGAGCATAAACAATCTCCACCAACTCTAAATCGTGCACAGGGTAATTCTTCTCATGAACCTTCAGCTAGCGCGAAGCATAAGCAATAACTCTCCCTTCCTGCATCAACACACATCTCAAACCAACGAGTGAAGCGTCGCAATACACTGTATACATCCCCGAACCGAAAGGCAATACCAGAACTGGTGCTGAGGTCAATGCTATCTTGAGCTTCTGAAAGCTCACCTCACACTCGTCGGACCGTCGGAATGGGGAATTCTTCTGAGTCAATCTAGTCAATGGAGCTGCAATAGAAGAGAATCCCTCCACAAATCGGCGATAATAGCCTGCCAGGTCCAAAACGCTCCTGATCTCTGTAGCTGAAGTAGGACGCGGCTAACTATGAAACGCCTCAATCTTCTTAGGATCAACCTTGATACCCTCTCCAGATACCACATGCCCCAAGAATGCCACGGAATCCAACTAGAACTCACATTTGGAGAACTTAACATATAGCTTCTGTTCTCGCAAAGTCTGGAGCACAACTCTCAAATGCTGCTCGTGCTCCCCCATGCTACGTGAGTAAATCAAAATGTCATCAATGAAGACAATGACAAAGGAATCAATATACGGCCTGAACACCCTGTTCATCTAGTCCATAAATGATGCTGGGGCATTAGTCAAGCCAAAGGACATCACCAGGAACTCATAATGGCCATACCTCGTATGAAAAGTAGTCTTCAGAAAATCTGAGGCCTGAATCTTCAACTGATGATATCCCGATCTCAAATCAATCTTAAAAAACACCCGAGCACCCTGCAACTGGTCAAACAAATCATTGATGCGCGGAAAAGGATACTTATTCTTTATGGTGACTTTGTTCAACTGGCGGTAGTCAATACATATCCGCATGGACCCATCCTTCTTTTTCACGAATAAGACTGGAGCACCCCACGCCGATACACTCGGTCTGATGAACCCCTTAGCCAAAAACTCCTCAAGCTGATCCCTCAACTCTTTCAGAGCCATACGGTACGGAGGAATAGATATAGGCTGGGTACCTGGATCCACATCAATACATCAATCAATATCACAATCCGGAGTCATGCCCAGAAGGTATGAAGTAATACATCAGCAAAATCTCAAACAACTGGCACAGAACCAATCGTTGGAGACTCAGCGGTGGTGTCCCGCACATAAACAAGATACGCCAGACAACCCTTCTCGACCATGTGTCGAGCCTTCAGGAATGAAACAACCCGACTGGCTGTACTAACTGAGGAACCTCTCCACTCCAGCCTAGGAGACTCGGGCATGGCTAAAGTAACCGTCTTGGCATGGAAATCTATCATGGCATGGTAAGGAGATAGCCAATCCATGCCTAGAATAACACTCAAAATAAACCATGTCGAGCAATAGAAGGTCCGCACGTGTCTCGAACCCACAGAAGGTGATCACACAAGACCGATAGACCCGGTCTACCACTACAAAATCGCCCACAAGAGTGGACACATCTATAGGGGAACCCAGGGACTCACGAGGAACATCCATAAAATGAGCAAATAAGGTTGAAACATAGGAATAGGTGGATCCCGGATCAAATAACACTGATGCCTCTCTACCACATATTGAAATAATACCTGTGATCACGGCATCTGAGGCCACTGCATCTGATCTGGCCGGAATAACATAGAATCTAGCTGGAGCACCAAAAGACTGAGCTCCTCCAGAGTGAACAGAAGCTGACTAACCTCCCCCTGATTGGCCTCCACCTCTAGGACGACCCTGTCGACCTGTCCTCCACCTCTAGGTGGCCTAACTGCTGGTGCTGGACTCATAGGCTGATAACCCTGCTGCACTGCCTTGCCCCGAAACCTGGGACAAGTCCTCCTGAAATGGTCAGAATCCCCGCACTCATAACATCTCCCCGGAGGCATGGCCTGCTGCCCTGAAGAAGAACCCTGGACAACTGGGGGACGGTGAGAACCCTCTGGCATAACACTGAAGTAAGGCCTCACTAGAGCACCACGAGGTGGTGGTGGTGGGGTGCTGAATATGGGGGCCTACTGGGCTGGCTCCCACCAAACTAACCTCTTCCCCTAGCTAGGGCACCTCTGAAATCCCCAGAATATCTGGCTCTCTTAGCTGTGCCTGCTCCCTTATCCTGGACTGATAACCCTCGATCCTACGAGGAATCTCCACTACCAGCTGATAAGGATTCCCTATCTCCACCTCTCGGGCCATGTTGGCCTTAATGCTTGGATACAATCCAGCTACAAATCTCCGCAACTCTCTCAGCATCGGTAGGTAGTTTCATGAGTGCATAGCGAGACAACTCTGAAAATCTAGCCTCATAATCTGTCACTGACATCTGTCCCTGCTCCAACTGCTCAAACTGATACCGTAGCTCTTCCCTCTCAGAGGGTGGGATATATCTGTCTAGAAACATGTGAGTGAACTTCTCCCAAGTGACAGGAGGAGAATCTGCTGGCCTGCTGAGAATATAAGACTGCCACCATCTACGAGCTCTGCCCTCCAACTAAAAGGTAGTGAAATCCACTCCATGGACTCTAGTATCCTCATATTGTGCAGTCTGTCCCTGCACCTGTCAACAAAATCCTGGGCATCCTTGCCTCGCTCACCCCTAAATACTGGAGGGTGCAATCGAGTCCATCTATCCAATAACTTCTGCGGATCGCTGTCCGCAGCTGGTCTGGGCTCAGGTGCTGCTGCTACAGGCTGAACTCCACCTACAGGCAGTGTACCCGGGGTATGATGTAATGCTGCTGCCTGCCCCCTCCCGCCTGAGATATGGCAGGATCTGCTGGAAATAAACCAGCCTGGGACATAGTGTCCATAAACTGCATCATACGGCCCATGACCTCCTAGAAGCCTGGTGCCGTCATAAAGTCCAATGGAGCAGGATCTATTGGGGGCACCTCACCCTGATCCTCTATAGTAGGATCCTCTGGTGCTGGTGTAACTTGGATAGCTCTGGGACGCCCTCGTCCCCTACCTCGGGCCGGTGCCTTCCCCCGGCCTCTACCACGGCCTCTGACAATGGGGGTAGCAGCCTCTCTCGGGTCTGGAACATCAGATGCACGTGTCCTCACCATCTGTGAGAGAATATAAGAATGAGATTTAGTAAACCATCGAGCGCACGATAGAATAAGAATAAAGAGAGGTTCCCTAACACCCTATAGCCTCCTGAAGATAAGTAAAGACGTCTCCATACGATCCGCAAGACTCTACTAGGTTTGCCCGTGAATTGTGAGACCTACGTGAACCTAGGGCTATGATACCATGTTGTCACGACCCAAAATCCTAACTCAGGTCGTGATGGCGCCCAACACCGGGTTCAGGCAAGCCAACACCCAATTAACCAAGGATTTTGACATATTTGATTAAACATTCCAACACGTACCAAGTTTTAAAGTTCAAAATATTAATTTAAAGAGATAATTAGCCAATTTTAACCCAAAAAAGTCATAAAGAGACGTGAGCCAATATATATATACATACCCGCAAACCATAATATCTACCACGTGTGTGCCAGGAACTAGTGTCTCAAGTCCTACGGGCATACTAACAGAATATACAAAAGATATAATATAACTGTCCCACTGTCTGGAAGAAATAGACGGGAATAACAAAAGAAACCCCATGGTGCTGCCGAGAATCGTCAGGAGAAGTAGCTCACCGTGAAGTCAGGTCCAATCTATACTCAGAATCGAGCTCCAGTCTGATAACCAGATGCACCAGCCTCAGCACCTGTACATTTAAGTACAGAAGCGTAGCATGAGTACATAAACAAATATGTACCCAGTAAGTATCCCGCCTAACCTCGAAGAAGTAGTGACGAGAGGTCGACTTGATACTTACTGGGGTCAAAACAATACAATTTAAATACAGGATAAACAGAAATAACAGTAATGAATAGTAATAATAAGGACAGGAGCAACAATTAGCACTGTGTAATACTTTTACTTAACACCTTTCCATAGCATAAAAGCTACTTAGTTCCCTTATTTTTCTTCATAAAATCAACAGATAAATTACAGGGTTTCCCATCAATTATCAACACATAACAAGCCGTGAACGAGCGCCCGGTACGACGTGAAAAGTAAATGTGCACTGCCGAGGGTCGAACGGCCCGAACCATAGATGCATCTATCTGCCCCGCTCGCGAATCGAACATGCGACGCGGTTAATATAATACCAGGACTACCCTACCCGCGAATTATTCATGCGACTCGGGTTAATATAATACTAGGACTACCCCGCTCGCGAATCATTCATGCAACTCGGGTTCCCGTATAAGTGCATGATTATCAGGAAATTTCGGATAGTTTAGCAGGGGACATACTAACAGGATAAGAACTTAATAATGTCAACTTCAAAGCATAACTTCTTAGGCCTTCACATGCGAGATTCGAGGATATTAGACTACTTAGACCATGTGCAAGATCACATATATCACACATAAAGTATGCTTGTGAGTCCTAAACTACCCGACAAGGCATAGTAGTAGCTACGCACGGGCTCTCGTTACTTTGTGCGTGCGTAGCCCCCGCAAGTAAAGACAAACAACCATTTATAATCACCTATGGGGAAAATTCCCTCTTACAAGGTTAGAAAGGAGACTCACCTCGCGTAGAACCTACTCCCCGGGTCAAGAATGCGCTCGAACTCTGGACTCGTCTCCCAAGGACTCGAAACTAATCAAATGTTATACGAATATATCAATTTATACTCAAAAGTATGGAATTATCCTATATATTTAGTTATTTCACCTTACTTTGAAAAATCATAAAATACACCCCCGGGCCCACATGCTCGGATTCCGGAAATTTTCAAAGGAATCAATTACCCATAGCCTAAGGATCATTAATATATTATTTTATTGTGATTACATGGCAAATTCCTTGGTAATTCTCCCAATTTTTTATAAAACCTAGGTTTTTACTCTAACCCTTGAATTTCCACTAATTAATGAGTTAATCAACCTGAGAATCCAAGTATTAGACTAAGTTTATGGTAGGAATTACTTACCTCAAAATGACTAGGTCCTTTGTCTCTCTTGCATGCTCAAAAATCACCCCAAGGAAGAAGAAGAATGCCCAAAAATGGTTTAAGTCCCGTTTTAAAACACACTGCCCAGCTATGGTTTCACACATGCGGCTAAAGGACCGCACCTGCGGTCTCGCACCTGCGAGTAAATGCTCGCACCTACGGAAATGGGACAAGAGGCCTGGGCTCGCACCTGCGGAATGGAGTCTGCACCAGCAGCTTCACACCTGCAGGAAAGGTCCCACACCTACGAGAGGAGGGCAGCCCATCTGGGGGTCGCACCTGCGAGGCTGAGACCGCAAGAGCGATCCCCCACCTGTGACTGGGCAACCGCACCTGCGGTCACACCAGAACAGGTACACCAGCAATTGCTTCAGCTGGTTTCTTGGCCTCGTTTGGTGCCCGAGAGGCACCTGGGCCCACCCGAACCCCCGTCCAAATATACCAACAAGTCCCACATCATAATACGGATTCGCTCGAGCCTTCGGAACACCCAAAACAATGCTAAAACTCAAAATCACACCTCAAAACCCCTAGAATCAAACTTAGGAACTTTAAGTTTCTAGAATTCGCTAACAATGCGCCGAACCGACCTCTACTACTCGGAATGACCCCAAATTTTGTGAGGAAGTCATGAATGACATAACAGAAATACTCCCGGTCTCGAAATTCCGCTTGGACCTCGATAACACAAAAACACGTCCCAAACCACAATATGAACTTAAGGAAACTCGTATTTCTCTATTGGGCGCCGAAACGCTCCCGGGTCATCCAAAACCCATTCCGAACATACGCCCAAGTCCGAAATCATCTTACGAAGCTACCGGAACCGTCGAAACTTGATTCTGAGGTTGTTTACTCAAAATGTTGACCGAAGTCAAACTTGGCCTTAAAGGCCAACCTTAAGGAACCAAGTATTCCTATATCACTCTAAACACTTCCGAATCCCGTACCACCCATACCCGCAAGTCATAAATCATAATAAGACTCTAAGGGAAGTCTCATTTAAGAGAAAAGTCCTGATATACAAAATGACCGGTCGGGTCGTTACATCGACATTCTTCGACAGATCGGGGTTCAAGATCCTCATTATCTTGCATAATGTTTAGTGCAACATTATATGCAAAATATTATCCACCACTATTTTAGATTGATTTAAATTAATCTCATCACCAATAGAACTTATTAAAAGTTCCTCACTCACCTGTGTCTCGGGTTCATTCATTTCTTCAGGAATCTCAGAACTAATCAGACCTTGGGTCTCTTCAGGAGATCCCTTTATAGTATTATTTTGATCATTTATCGATTTCCTTTTTCTAGGATTTCGATCCTTAGAACCCAAAGGCCTACCACGCTTCAGGCGTATTTTGGGTTTACTAGCTATCATGCTAGTAGATGGTTCTGCTGGGATATCTGAATAAGAGTCACATGTACTTTTGTCTTGATGTTATATAGATCAAGAATGCATTTGGATTATCGTTTTTATGTTTTTCTTTTGAAGATTTAGTGAAGTCTTAAACCTTAGACCAATGAACAAAAAAA
Organism: Nicotiana knightiana; assembly: GCA_005239525.1. Classification (NCBI taxonomy): domain Eukaryota; kingdom Viridiplantae; phylum Streptophyta; class Magnoliopsida; order Solanales; family Solanaceae; genus Nicotiana; species Nicotiana knightiana. The sequence goes on along the minus strand of ML386498.1, from coordinate 57,266 downwards.
AAGTATTGATAATATTGTAGAGTAGGACCCCAGACCTTAAAAATATAAAACGACAGGATAAAATAAACTATTTGGAGCTCATTAAATTTAGGTCATGAGTGAATAGATGAAAATATTCATTTATAGTTTGCTTTTAGAAATATGTTCAAGTACGTAATTGAATTATTCCGCATATGCTACTTGACTATTTTTTTTCATTAGATTATTGTCAAGTATTGTTGCACGCGTGTTAAAAGTGTTGGCCGTTCCCTTGATTTTGTTATGGTACATAAAGGTTGAGCTGGATGACAGCGTTACGATATTTACATATATTTTAGTTGGTTTCATTATGAAATAATATTGGATACAACTTGTGAGGTATACTGTGTTCTGTTTACAATCGTTGAGAAAAACGTGTTGTGAAAGGATTGGCCTGAATTTTGAAAGTTTTTGACCAATTGATAGTGATAAGGGTGGACAATATGATAGTGATAAAGGCGGCCAGGGGGATAGTGATAAGGGCGGACATGGGAAATAAATGATAGTGATAAGGGCGGACAGGGGAAATAAATGATAGTGATAAGGGCAGACAGGGGAAATAAATGATAGTGATAAGGACGGACAAGGGAAATAAATGATAGTGATAAGGATGGACAGGGGAAATAAACGATAGTGATAAGGGTGGACATGTGGGATCGGGTTGCACGCCGCAACAAGACAGTGATGAGGGAGAATATTTATGTTTTACTGATTTTAATTACAAAGATTTGGAAACTTTACTGTTTTACTCTACCGTTTTCCCATATCTTGCACATTTGGTTATTTTAAATTAAAGTTTGAAAACTTGGAAAGTTGTGTGAAACTTTGGTGATAGTCGAGGCCTGGAATAGGCGACTGAGTTATTTTATTTATTCATTGTTGCAGTTATATTTTCTTGCGTAGAATTGTTTTATTACTTTATTATATACAAGTTAAGTTATAATTCCCCCGCCTTAGCCTCGTCACTACTTCGTCGGAGTTAGGCTCGACACTTACTCAATACTTGGGGTCGGTTGTACTGATACTACACTCTGCGCACTTTTGTACAGATCTAGGTACTGGTCAGCAGTAGAGATTTTTAGTAGCAGCCATCCATTATTCGGAGGTACGAGGTATATCTGCCGGCGTTCACAGATCCCGAGAGTCTTCTCTTAGTTCGTAAAGACTGTTTTATATTTTCTCAAATCAATTATATTATTTCTTTCATCCCATTGATTGTAGTATTCTTTAGTAGTTCGTGAATTGTGACACCAGATCCTGGGGTAGTCTTAGAGTTATTTATATAATTAGTTCGTGGCTCGATTTATTTATTATTTTATATTTGAAGTTATTCTTTGGATAACCGTTAGACTAAGTTTACTTTAAATTTATTTTATTATGTTTCAATGGATAATCAAAGGAAAATAGCTAATCGAACTCTAACATTGGCTTGCCTAGCAAGTGTTGTGTTAGGCGCCATCACGATCCCTAAGGTTGGGAATTTGGGTCGTGACACTTGCATAATTCTTACTTTGTAATTCTTGTTATCGATATTTCTATCATCTGGTTGGTTTTGTTACTCGTACATATGGGAGGATGAGTTGAATGCACGAAGGATGTTGTCGTGCTAATTGATTTGTTACATGAATTTATTTATATATGGTGAGGAAAGATTGTAAACCTTATGCTGTAATTCATGCTAGTAATTGTTGACTGTCTCACAAAGTTGTAAACGGTACCTTTTCCTATTATGTTTTGAACTGCCTATACTGCTAGTCTAATGTACAGGTTATAACAAATAGCATTTTTCAACTAAAAGCCTTGTCACTACTTCGACGAGGTTAGACAAAATACTTACCAGTACATAGGGTCGGTTGTACTGATACTGCACTTCTGCACATTGTGTGCAGATTTTTGGAGCGGAGGTGCTGGTGACGTCGGATGCTGATTCGGAAGATGTTCGTGCGTTTGGATATAACAGCCACTTGTCCATAGTAGCTTAGGTTATTGCTAATCTGTTTATGTAACCTTCAAGCAGAATATGTATTTACTTGTATCAGTTTTGAAATTACAAATCTTAGAAGCTCGTGATTCGTATTATCAGTTCTGGGTAAATTGTAAAAGTTCAGACAATCCTATCTTAGTTTCTTATATATTTTTTTAGCTTGCATCTATTGTTAATTGGCTTATCTAGCGGGTCGAGTTGGGTGCCATTACGATTAGTAGTTTTTGGGTCGTGTCAGGGACGCAAAATAATTTTCCGCATTTTTGCCCCAAAAGAAAACTGACCAAAGTTGATCGATTTCTTAAAAAAAATTAAAAAATAAAAAATTTTAAAAAACCGACGACCGACCGATGTTTGGTTCATACAAATTGGGGTATGGATCAATTGTAACAAGTGCATCTCACATGTAAAAGTCATAACTCAATCACGGGTGAGGGTGATGATCCAAGAAGGAAGTGCAACAAAAACGGGTTCTATTTTATTATTTCTTCTTAATATTTTTTTCATTTACTAACAAATTTATATTAATATTATTTTAAAACGTCCTTCTTATTATTTCTCTAATTAACTTATTTAATTTTAAAAAATACGTAAAAAGAGCAATGTTCCTCGGCGGAAGAATATTAAAAGTCCCAACGGTTCACACTGTTTCGTAACAATCACAATCATTTGTTAACCAAACCTGTCTTCTAAGTAATTTTTTACCCACTTCGGACGTTCATCTTCTGTTTTCAGTTTTTCTCTCTTCTGCTAAGCGAACCATTTATTAAAGTACGACGGAACAGGAGAAGATATAATAATTATAAAGTAAAGGTAAATTACACTTACACAAGCTTTCATACAAAATGTTAATTTGATGTACTATACAAATAAGTTGATGTAATTTATGTAATTTATTATTGTTACTTTATGGAAGATTTTGTTGATAATGATGGTAAAATTCTTGAAATAATAAAGAATGATAAATCAATCCTTGACTTTTGTAATTTTAGAATCTCAATTTACAAAGTATTATGCCAACAATGTTATGTGCTTATATGTCAATTTAATGGATTGAAATTAATTATTTTAATGTTTTTGTTTCATTCTAACTAGGAACATTTGGACTATCACTATTTCTCATTAATGTGCTAATCAATCCAACAATTCAAAAAAGCAACAGCTCTCCGAAATTGGTGATGTATATTCTACCCGCATAAAATTAAATTTTACGTATTCGACATATTTTCCCATCTCTCGAACTACTCAAGTGAGTGACTCTGTATGAGTGACTCTGTATGAGGACCTCATTCTCTTTTGCCTACTTTCCGTTCACACAATTCTCAAAGATGAGAAGGATAGGTGGGTAGCAGGTACCACGAGTTCCCTGTCGCCCACATATATCCAAAAGCAAGTGTATAGTAATAATACTATTTGCAGTAGAAGTTATGGCTTGCATATATTATCAAGATGTATTAGGTGAAATACACTATCTAATTACATTATGATTATTCATGTTCTTAGGTTTAGACGATATCCAGTTGTCTTGATGTTAACAAATAACTAATTCATTATATATTGATCCTCATTGACCACGATTCATAAAAACTTACTTTGTTCTTTACTCAAAGATTTATTTAGATAATATTAATATTATATTTATAGAACTCTGTACTACATAATTCGACATACACGTATAATGTACGTGCCGAGAAACTAGTTCATATAAAATTGCACAAGTAAATATCTTTTGTCATGTATCCTTCTTAAAATATTCTATTACTAAATTAATTTGAAAATGTATTATAATGTTCTATTACTAATTTAATTTGAGAATGTATTATATTGTCCAAATCCATTTAAAAAAAGGAGAGTCTATTTTACTATAAAAGCATAATGTCACGATCCAAAATCCATTAAAAGTCGTGATGGCGCCTAACACCACCATCAGATAAGCCAACGGTGAATGATTAACTTTACTCATTTTAGTATTTGAAATCATAATTTTTATAATTAAGGAGTATGAAACAAAATTTACAGGCTAAGTGATAATATTTATGCTAACTACAGTAATAAACAATCCCGTAAGAACCCACAAAATTCAGTGTCACAAGTGCATAAACATCTATTAATGAGTACAACAATGATACAACATCCGTCAAAAATACAAGTTAGACGAGGAATATAAATAACTCTGATGGAGACTCTGCATGATGCAGATCGTATCAAGGAAGTGCAGTTCACCCTAAAGTCCCCGCAACAGCCGCACCTCTGCACCCAGAGGACCACCAAACACATATATGTATACATGCACAATAAGTGCAGCAAGTACATCATGAGTACGTAAATCAACGCGTACCAGTAAGTATCTAGCCTAACCCCGAAGAAGTAGTACGAGGGGTCGACATCGACACTTACTAGTGGTCCAATAAGACAGATACAGTAAGAAGTAAACAAATATGTGGTAGAGTAAATAAATGAGATAAACAAGTATGAATACGTGGTACAATCCTCCTCTAAAAAATAAGCTCAAACTCTCGATTAGCAGTTACCTCCTCCACCGGAGTATGTAAATAAATAATGGAGCTCACCATATAGGTCGCCATGATTCAAATAAGGAAAACTCCCAGATACACTAGCTTTTTGTACAAATAATACACACGATTCCATAGGAGTGTTTTATAGAAATGCTGAGGCGTACGACCCCATCCCATCATAATCTGGTATATAACCATAAATATATCTATTATATTTCCAAGGCGAACGGCTCGCTCCCATGAGAGTGGGGTACATAATCCTACCGAGGCGAACGGTCCGATACCATAAGAGTGTGGTACATAATCCTGCCGAGGCGGACTGCCTGATCCATAAATGCGCACTGCCGAGGGTCGAACGGTATGAACCATAGATGTATCTATCCTGCCGAGGCGAACGATCCGATCACATTAGAATAAGAAGATTTGACGGGTCCTTGACACCACTCATGAAGGGGCATGCGAGTTATAAGAAGCTTTGGGGAAACCTTTCGATGAGAACGCATAACGCGGGAGAAATTCGTAAGAGGAGTACAATTATTCGCGGCTGTCACGACCCGATTTCCCTGCAGAAGGCATTGTGACGGAACCTAGTCTCTACGACTAGGTAAGCCTAATTGCGAAAACACATATTAAATAAAAACAATAGAAATAAAGACGAAATAAGTGAGTCTACAATGAAAACATCGCCACTTGGCACATAAAAAATACAACTTTTCCCAAAAACCCGGAATATCACTTTAGTCACAAGCTCTGTCTCAAAATAGCTCTATACAACGAGAGGGAATTTACATGAAAAAGAAATCTATCTAAATCTTGAGTGGAAGGTGACTCGAAGGACGTTGCGGATGCGGTAGAATTAACTTTCGTTCTCCTAACAGCTGCTGCTCGGACCCCTAGCCACGAAACTGAGCGTTGGTACCTGGATCTGAACACGAAAAACATATTCAGGAAAGGGCATGAGTACACCACAAATTGGTACCCAGTAAGTGCCAAGCCTAAACACAGTCGAGTAGTGACGAGGTCAGATTAAGGATCTACTGGATTTTTATAGTAAAACAACATAAAAATGTGAACAGAGAGATATAATAAGCTGAGGGAAATCAGTAGAAACAATGAGCAAAAGAAAAGAAATAATAACAGGGAGCTCTCGGCTCAACACAACATATATCACAGTAATAAGTATGCAATGCAGTACAAGGGGAAAGCTCCCGGAATCTCGTACGTAGTCCCAATACAGGGGGAAAGCTCCCGGAATATCGTCCGTAGTCCCAATACAGGGGGAAAGCTCTCAGAATCTCGTCTGTAGTCCCAATTTAAATATGCTATGGAGTACAGGGGGAAAGCTCCCAGAATCTTGTCCGTAGTCCTAATTTAAATATGCAATGCAGTACAAATACATGATACAATTTTTTTTATATTTAAAATAGTTCAGGAAAAATAACAGGCAAAAATATGGATAAAACTACCTAAACATGGTACATATAGTAATAGCTATGGAAATTCAAGTAGAACAGGTAGGCATGCTATTTTCCTAATCTAAACTACATAGTCGATACAGGAATCAGTGAAATAGGATTGAAATGATTTAAGTCATGGAGGAAAAATAGAGTTTTTGCAACAATGGCCCGTGTACATACTGGTCACCTCACGCACACGACGCCCAATCAACATAAACAGTATTAAAAATAGCCTAGGGGAAAGTCCCCAACACAGAGTTAGGCAAGCCATTTACCTCGACTGCGCTACTCAACTCGAAACCACGCTCTTGCCACGAGTATCCGACTCCGAATGGCTCAAATCTATTCAATTCGATTGCATAATGAAAATATCACTTTAAGGAATAAAAATAGCTAATAAGTTCGAGGCTAATACACGAATTTAGGAAAATCGCCCAAAAAGTCCCCCGGGCCCACGTCTCGGAATCGAGTGAAAGTTACAAATTTAGAACACCCATTCACTCACGAACTCATTCAAACAAGAATCATTGAAAATCGACGACAAAATTCTATTAAATTCTCGGATTTTCTAATTAGGGAAACTTCTTCCCATTTGCATGATTTTTCACCTAAATCCCTTAATTGCGTGGAAGAAATGACCATAGATTAATGATATACTAAGGGAATCAGGATTAGGAATCGTTACCTATGAAGCTTATACTCAAAACTCACTTAAAATCACCCACACTCGGGCTCCAATTGATTTTCGAAGTTATGAAATTCAAACCCTCGAATCTGATATGACTGCCCAGCAATTTCCGCACCTGCGCCCCTTGGACCGCACCTGTGAAAAATCCACCGCAGGTGCAAAAACCCACTAAAAGGCCTGGGGCCGCACCTACGGTCATTTCGCCGCATCTGCAGCTCCGCACCTGCAGAAATCCAACCGCACCTGCGAGCCTCTCTTCCGCACCTGCGGAAAGTCCATCGCAGGTGCGAGACACCAGAACCAGAAATGGTTCAGCTGTTCTCCAAGTTCAAAATTCACCCGTTGAGCATCCGAAACATCCCCGAGGCCCCCAGGGCCTCAACCAAACTTACCAACCAGTCCTAATACTTTATCCAAACTTAGTCGATCCCCCAAAACACATCACATAACACCAAAATCACCAATTATACATGGATTCAAGCCTAAAACTTATGAAATTTCCAAAATCTACAACCGACACCGAAACACATCAAAACTAGTCTGAATGACCTCAAATTTTACACACATGTCACAAATGACAAGGCGGGCCTACAACCACTCTTGGAATTCCATTCCGAGCCCGATATCAAAATTTCACCTCTCGGCCGAAATCGCCAAAATTCTAACTTTCGCCAATTCAAGCCTAAATCTACTACAGACCTTGAAAGCACATTTCGGACATGCTCCTAACTCCGAAATCACCCAACGGAGCTGACAGAGTCAACGAAATCTCTTTCCAGACACGTCTTCCCACAGTTCCAAGTCGATACAGTTTCTAAAGCTTAAACTCACATATAAGGACTATGTGTCCTAAAACTCTCTGAATTTCACCACTCAACGTTCCGACAAGTCCCCGAAGCAGAAATAGACATGGGGAAAATAGTTATTAGGGGATCGGGGTGCTAACTCTCAAAATGACCTACCTGGTCATTACATTCTCCCCCTCTTAAGAAATTCGTTCGTCCTCGAACGAGCATAGATACATACCCGAAGCTGTGAAACGACGAGGGTACTGACTGCACAAATCCTTCTAGGTCTTCCAAGTCACCTCCTCGACTGGCTGACCCCTCCACTAAACCTTTACTGACGCAATATCCTTTGACCTGAGCTTTCTGACCTATCTATCCAATATATCTACTGGCTCCTCAACATATGATAAATCCTTGTCCAACTGGACTGAATTGAAATCCAAAACATGAGTCGGGTCACCGTGATACTTCCGGATCATGGAGATGTGGAATACCGGATGAACCCCTGCTAGCTTGGGAGGTAGTGCTAGCTCATAAGCAACCTCCCCAACACGTCGCAACACCTCAAAAGGGCCAATATATCTCGGACTCAACTTACCCTTCGTCCCAAACCTCATGACGCCCTTCATAGGTGATACCCGAAGCAAATCCCGATCACCTGCCATAAATGCCAGATCACGAACCTTCCGGTCCGCATAACTCTTCTTCCTGGACTGAGCTGCGCGAAATCTCTCCCGAATCACCTTCACCTTGTCCAGGGCGTCATGGACCAAATCTGTACCCAAAAATCGGGCCTCTCCCGGCTCAAACCATCCTACTGGGGACCGGCACCTTCTACCATACAAAGCCTCATACGACGCCATCTGAATGCTGGACTGGTAGCTGTTATTATAAGCAAACTCTGCGAGTGGCAAGTATCGGTCCCATGACCCTCCAAAATCAATCACACTGTCATAGATCATATCCTCAAGAATCTGAATCGTGCACTCAGACTGCCCGTCCGTCTGAGGATGAAAGGTTGTACTCAACTCTACCCTGGTGCCTAGCTCCTGCTGCACGGCTCTCTAGAACCGTGAAGTGAATTGTGTACCTCTGTCTGAAATGATAGATACTGGAATACCGTGGAGGCGAACAATCTTCTTGATATAGATCTCCGCCAACCTCTCAGAGGAGTATGTAGTCAACACCGGAATGAAATGGGCTGACTTAGCCAGCCGATCCACAATCACCCAAATAGCATCGAACTTCTTCAAAGTCCGAGGAAGTCCAACCACGAAGTCTATGGTGATCCGCTCCCACTTCCACTCTGGAATCTCAATCTGCTGAAGTAACCCTCCCGGTCTCTGATGCTCATATTTGACTTGCTGACAGTTGAGACACTTTGCCACAAACTCCAATGCATCCTTCTTCATCCTTTTCCACCAATAGTGCTGACTTAGATCCTGGTACATCTTCGCGGTACCCGGATGAATGAAATACCGCGAGCTATGGGCCTCCTCAAGAATCAACTCCCGAAGCGCATCCACATTGGGCACACAAATCCGACCCTGCATCCTCATCACACCGTCATCTCCTATAGTCACATCCATAGAATCACCTCGCCGAACCCTGTCTTGAAGAACCAGAAGGTGGGGATCATCATACTGGAGCTCTCGAATGCGGTTATAAAGAGAAGACCGAGCTACCGCACAAGCTAAAACCCGGCAAGGCTCCGAAAGATCCAACCTCACGAACTGACTAGATAATGACTGAATATCTAAGGCTAAGGGCCTCTCAAATGCCGGAATATAATCCAAACTCCCCAAACTCTCCGCCCGGCGACTCAAGGCGTCGGCCACCACATTGGCCTTCCCCGGGTGGTATAATATAGTGATGTAATAGTCCTTTAGCAACTCCAACCATCTTCGCTGGCGCAAATTTAGGTCCTTCTGCTTGAATATGTGCTGCAAACTCCGGTGATCGGTGAAAATCTCAAAGGGAATGCCGTATAAATAATGACGCCATATCTTCAGGGCGTTAACAATCGCTGACAACTCGAGATCATGAACTGGATAGTTCTTCTCATGCACCTTCAACTGTCTGGACGCATAGGCAATCACCCTACCCTCCTGCATCAACACCGCTTCTAGGCCAATCCTCGAAGCATCACAATAGACGGTGTAGGAACCTGAACCCATAGGAAATACCAACACTGGAGCTGAATTCAGGGCTAACTTGAGCTTCTGAAAGCTCTTCTCACATTCATCAGTCCACCTGAATGGAGCACCCTTTTGAGTCAACCTAGTCATCGGTGCTGCAATGGACGGAAAACCCTCCACAAAACGGTGATAGTACCCAGCCAGACCAAGGAAATTGCAGATCTCCGTAGCTGATGACGGTCTAGGACAACTCTGCACCGCCTCCACCTTCTTTGGATCTATCTTGATCCCATCCCAAGACACTATGTGGCCCAAGAATTCCACTGAGTCAAGCCAGAACTCACATTTAGAGAATTTGGCATACAATCTCTTCTCCCTCAAAGTCTGAAGCACAGTCCTCAAATTCTGCTCATGATCTTCCCGTGATGGGGAATACACCAAGATGTCGTCAATAAACACAAGGATGAAGGAATCAAGATAAGGCCAGAACACACTGTGTATCAAATGCATAAAAGCTGTTGGGGCATTGGTCAGCCCAAATGACATAACAAGAAACTCATAGTGGCCATATTTGGTCCTGAAGGCAGTCTTCGGGATATCCGACTCCTGAATCTTCAACTGATGATAGCCAGAACGCAAGTCAATCTTGGAGAATACCCTGGAACCCTGTAGCTTGTCGAATAAATCATCAATGCGAGGCAAAGGATACCTGTTCTTCACGGTGACCTTGTTCAATTGCCGATAATCAATACACATACGCATAGAACCATCCTTTTTCTTCACAAATAATATTGGAGAACCCCAAGGTGATACACTGGGTCTGATGAAACCCTTATCAAGCAACTCCTGTAACTTCTCCTTCAACTCCTTCAACTCAGGAGGAGCCATACAGTAAGGAGGGATAGATATGGGCTGAGTGCCCGGCAATAAATCAATGCCGAAATCAATATCTCTGTCGGGCGGCATACCCGGAAGATCAGCTGGGAATACATCAGGAAAGCCCCTCACTACTGGAACTGACTCAACTGGAGGAGTATCAACACTGACATCTCTCACATAGGCCAAGTACACATCACACCCCTTCTCAACCACCCGTGTAGCCTTAAGGAATGAAATGACCCTGCGGGAGTATACTCTAAGGTACCTCTCCACTCAAATCTCGGCAAGCCTGGCATAGCTAGCGTCACAGTCTTAGCGAGACAATCAAGAATAGCATAATGGGGCGACAACCAGTCTATGACCAAGATAACATCGAAATCTACCATGCTGAGTAATAATAAATCATCCCTGATCTCAGAACCACTAAAAGAAATCAAACACAACCGATATACGCGGTCCACAACTAGAGAGTCTCCTATAGGAGTAGATACATAGACAGGGGAAATCAAAGAATCCCGAGATATAGCCAAATGTGGAGCAAAATAAGAGGACACATATGAATACGTAGAGCCTGGATCAAATAATACTGATGCATCCCTATGGCAGACAGGGACAATACCTGTGATGACTGAGTCTGAAGCAACAGCCTCGGAACGGGCTGGAAGAGCATAGTATCTGGCCTGGCCTCCCCCTCTAGGGCGACCTCTACCTCCCCGACCCCACCTCGAGCTGGATGAGGAGGTGGAGTGGAAGCTGGGGCTGGAAGAATAGCCGGAGGACCTGACGGAGCACGTGGAGGCTGATAAGACTGTGGAGGTGCACCCCGCCTAGCCCTGGGGAAATCTCTAATCAAGTGACGAGTGTCACCACACTCAAAACAACCCCTCGGAGGACGCTACGACTGAGACTGAATAGGAGCTGGCCTGCTAGGTAGGCCGGAAAAGCACCTCGAACTGGAGGTATACTGGATACTGGCAGTGCATAATTAAACTCCTGAGGTCTAGGAGGAGCTGGAATACCACTGGCTGCTGGAAGGTATGAATGAACAGGGCGACCCACAAAGCCCCTACCGTGACGTGCTGCTGGTGCACGAGCTCCTGAAAAATGGCCAGTCTCTCGAGACCTCTTGGCCTCCCTCTCCTCTCTGTCCCGGGCGAACATGCCTTCTGCTCTCCTAGCAATACTCACTGCCTCCTGGTAAGTGATATCCATCTCCAACTCTCTAGCCATACTAGTCCGTATTCTAGGATGGAGTCCCTCAATGAAGCGGCGAACCCGCTCTCTGACTGTGGCAACCAAGGCTGGTGCATGCCGAGCTAACTCACTGAAACAGACTGCATACTCCGACACAGTAATAGTACCCAGGCGAAACTTCTCAAACTCCGCGAGCCAAGCATCCCTGAGGCTTTGAGGGACATACTCTCGCAAAAACATCTCTGAAAACTGAGTCCAAGTGAGTGAGGGGCCTCGTCCGGACTACTCAGCTCATAGGCCCGCCACCACTGATATGCCGCTCCTCTCAGTTGGAAAGCAGTGAAAGAAACTCCACTGGTCTCCATAATGCCCATAGGGCGGAGAATACGATCACACTCCTCAAGAAATCCCAGAGTGTCATCTGAAGCTAGTCCGTTGAAAGTAGGTGGGTGGTACTTCTTGTACCTCTTAAGTCTGAGCTGCTCGGCCTCAGAAGCCGCTGCCCTAGCATCATGCTGAACTGGAGCCGCTGGGGGCATAGGAATATACTTTGGGGCCTGATCAACCTAGCCCCTCTGATCAGGAGTGCGGGCTGCGGGAGTCTGTGCCCCTCCCCCGGCCTGAGATGTAGCGGGAGCTATCGAAAATAGTCTAGCCTGTGCTAGAGTACTGAACATGCTCATGAACTGAGCGAAGGTCTCCTGCAAGGCTGGAGCAGCAATAGGGACCTCCTTTGCCGGCTCTTCAGCTGGGGCTGCCATAGGCTCCTCTACCGCTACTCTCACCGGTGCTCGGGCTGCACCCCGCGGTCGTCCTCTACCCCGGCCCCGGCCTCTGACGGCTCTGGCAGGGGGCTCGGGTACCTGGTCGTCGGTCCTCCCAGTACGGGTCCTCACCACCTGTGGGAAAGAGTATAATAGAATTTTAGAATTTTTGATATCAATAACTCGCACGAAAAAGGAAATTAAAGAATATGATTGTTCCTAACAGTTACATAGTCTCTCGAAGATAGATACAGACGTCTCCGCACCGATCCGCGAGACTTTAATAAACCGTCTTGTGACTTGTGACTCCTATGAACCTAGACGCTCTGATACCAACTTGTCACGACCCGATTTCTCTATCGAAGGCATTGTGACAGCACCTAGTCTCTACGACTAGGTAAGCCTAATTGCGGAAACACATATTAAATAAAAGCAATAGAAATAAAGAAGAAATAAGTGAGTCTACAATGAAAACATCGCCACTTGGCGCATAAAAAATACAACTTTTCCCAAAAACTGGAATATCACTTTAGTCACAAGATCTGTCTCAAAATAGCTCTATACAACGAGAGGGAATTTACATGAAAAAGAAATCTATCTAAATCTGGAGTGGAAGGTGACTCGAAGGACTCTGCGGACGCGGACGAATTACCTTTCGGTCTCCTAACAGCTGTTGCTCCGACCCCTAGCCACGAAACTGAGCGCTGGTACCTGGATCTGCACACGAAAAACATGTGCAGGAAAGGGCATGCGTACACCACAAATTGGTACCCAGTAAGTGCCAAGCCTAAACCCAGTCGAGTAGTGACGAGGTCAGGTTAAGGCTCTACTGGGTTTTTATAGTAAAACAATATAAAAATGTGAATAGAGAGATAACATAAGCTGAGGCAAATCATTAGAAACAATGATCAAAAGAAAAGAAATAATAACAGGGAGCCCTCGGCTCAGCACAACATATATCACAGTAATAAGTATGCAATGCAGTACAGGGGGAAAGCCCCCGGAATCTCGTTCGTAGTCCCAATATAGGGGGAAAGCTCCTGGAATCTCGTCCATAGTCCCAATTTAAATATGCTATGTAGTACGGGGAGAAAGCTCCCGGAATCTCGTCCGTAGTCCTAATTTAAATATGCAATGCAGTACAGGGGGAAGCTCTCGGAATCTCGTCCGTAGTCCCAATTTAAATATGCAATGTAGTACAAATACAGGATACAATTTATTTTTAATTTAAAACAGTTCAGGAAAAATCACAGGCAAAAATATGGATAAAACTACCTAAACATGGTACATATAGTAATAGCTAGGGAAAATTCAAGTAGAACAGATAGGTATGCTATTTCCTAATCTAAACTACATAGTGGATACAAGAATTAGTGAAATAGGAGTGAAATTATTTAAGTCATGGAGGAAAAATGGAATTTTTGCAATAATGGCCCGTGTACGTACTTGTCACCTCACGCACACGGTGTCCAATCAACATAAACAGTATTAAAAATAGCCTAGGGGAAAGTCCCCAACACGGATTTAGGCAAGCCACTTACCTCGACTGCGCTACTCAACTCGAAACCACGCTCTTGCCACGAGTATCCGACTCCGAATGGCCCAAATCTATTCAATTCGATTGCATAATGTAAATATCACTTTAAGGAATCAAAATAGCTAATAAGTTTGAGGCTAATACGCGATTTTAGGAAAGTCACCCAAAAAGTCCCTCGGGCCCACGTCTCGGAATCGAGTGAAAGTTACAAATTTAGAACACCCATTCACTCACGAACTCACTCAAACAAGAATCATCGAAACCAACGACAAAATCCTATTAAATTCTTAGATTTATTAATTAGGGAAACTTCTTCCCATTTGCATGATTTTTCACCTAAATCCCTTAATTGCATGGAAGAAATGGCCATAGATTAATGATATACTAAGGGAATAGGGTTAGGAATCGTTACCTATGAAGCTTATCCTCAAAACTCACTCCAAATCGCACATACCCGAGCTCCAATTGATTTAAGAAGATATGAAATTCAAGCCCTCGAATCTGATATAACTGTCCAGCGATTTCCGCACCTGTGCCACTTGGACCGCACCTGCGGAAAATCCATCGCAGGTGCGAAAACCCACTAAAAGGCTTGGGGCCATACCTTCGGTCATTTGGCCGCATCTGCGGCTCCGCACCTGTGGAAACCCAACTGCACCTGCGAGGACTGGTTGAATTGACCAAGTCCGGCCTGCGAGCCTCTCTTCCGCACCTGCGGAAAGTCCAGCAAAAGTTCATTGTAGGTGCGAGACACCAGAACTAGAAATGGTTCAGTTGTTCTCCAAGTTCAAAATTCACCCGTTGAGCATCCGAAACATCCCCGAGGCCCTCGGGGCCTCAACCAAACTTACCAACCAGTCCTAATACTTTATCCAAACTTCGCGAGCCCCCAAAACACATTACATAACACCAAAATCACCAATTATACATGGATTCAAGCCTAAGAACTTATGAAATTTCCAAAATCTACAACCAACGCTGAAACACATCAAAACTAGTCCGAATGACCTCAAATTTTACGCACAGGTCACAAATGACACGATGAGCCTACAGCCACTCTCAAAATTCCATTCTGAGCCCGATATCAAAATTATACCTATCGGCCAAAATCGCTGAAATTCTAACTTTCGTCAATTCAAGCCTAAATCTACTACAAACCTCGAAATCACATTCCAGACTCGCTCCTAACTCCAAAATCACCCAACGGAGTTAATGGAGTTGATGGAATCCCATTCCGGACCCGTCTTCCCACAGTTCCAACTACGGTCCGATTTCTAAAGCTTAAACTCACATATAAGGACTATGTGTCCAAAAACTCTGCGAATTTCACCACTCAACTTTCCAACAAGTCCCCAAAGAAGAAATAGACATGGGGAAAACAGTTATTAGGGGATCGGGGCGCTAACTCTCAAAACGACCTACCGATTTTATACAACGACTAATCATGAAGCCCGTTGAATCTCTACAATAGCGAGTCTATCGCTCTACACAAGTCTAGTCTCAAGTCATAATGTAAAATAAAGGAATTTAATAGACAAGGAACAACTCAAATAGTACATCTATAACATGGTGTGAACCTAAGTCTACCCGGACAATAACATGAATTTAGCTACTCGGACTCTCGTTACTTCGTGCGTACATAGCCCCCGAAACCAGTAACACCTATCAAATACATCACTTAGGGGTAGTTTCCCCCTCACAGAGTTAGACAAGATACTTACCTGGCTCCAAAGTTCCATAACCGATTCCAACGCCACTCTAACACCTCAAATCGATGGTTGTCGCTCCAAAACTAGTCAAACAATGTGCAAACCAATAAAAATATGCTCTAATACTCATAATAAATTAATTTATAACAATTCCCCACTCTGCTCGAAAATTCAATAAGGTCGACCCTCGGGCCCACGTGGCCGGATTACGAAAATTTTTGAAAATAAATATTACTCATAACTCATATGGTTTATATCCAAAAAATCATACAATTTCATCCATGAATCGACCCTCAAATCAAGGATTTATCATTTCTCCACTTTGGGGTTCAAAATCCTAATTTCTACAATCCAAACATGGATTAAAAATAATAACCAACGAAAATAATCATAGAAAATCTTCAAAATAAAGGTCAGATATTTACCCCCTTGTTGATACGAGAACAACGCCGCAAAAATCACCTCAAACGAAGCCCTAAAACTCAAGATATGCCCAAAATACTAAAATTCTCGGTTTAAAATACTGTCCAGATGATTTTTCTTCATCGCCTTCGCGAAGAGAAAATTTTCACGTTGACTGGTCAACCCATAAATGCTTCTTTGCATTCACGGAACCTCTCTCGCGTTCGGGAAGAACAAAGCTTCGCACCAGAAACCAATAGTTTTGCCTGACATGGAAATGAGGATAACTCTTTTATACGATATTGAAATTTTATGATTCTTGTTGCTATGGATTCGTAATTATGATAAAGATCTAATGGTTTAATATAATCACAAATAAAATGTCGTTTTATCAATATAGTGTCCTTTATGCCCAAAGAAACGACGCTGAAACATCAAATAAGAGTGTGACACAACCCAAACACCTCCGAAAGACACCCGAGGCCCACGGGACCCCGTCCAATTACACAAGTTAGTCCAAAAATACAATACAAACTTAGTTGAAGCCTCAAACCACGTCAAACAACATCAAAATCATGAACCGCGCCTAGAATCAAACTTATAAATTTCCAAATTCTATATCTTGTGTCGAAACGTATCAAATCAATCTGGTGAATGACGAGGCGAATGACGCGCTAGAGATCAAATGAAATTGTAGACCTATTCCAATTTCCATAATCGAGATCCAACCCCGATATCAAAAATTTCAATCCTGGTCAAACTTTCCAAAAATCTTCAAATTTCCTACTTTCGCCAAATAACCCCGTAATGACCTACGGACCTCCAAATCCACATCTGGACGCGCTCCTAAAACCAGAATCACCATGCGGAGCTATTCCCAAGCTCAGAATTCCAAACGGACATCGATAACATGAAAATACACTTCAACCCAAATTTATGAAATTCTTCCAAAATGTCAACTTTCCACAATAAGCGCTAAAACGCTCACGGGTCATCCAAAACCCTATCCGAACATACGCCCTAGTCCAAAATTATCATACGAACCTGTTGGAACTTTCAAATCCCGATTCCGAGGTCGTTTACTCAAAAGTCAAACCTTGATCAATTCTTCCAACTTAAAGCTTCCGAAATGAGAATTTTCCATCCGAATCAACTCCGAACTTTCCAAAATTCAATTTCGACCACACTTGAAAATCATAATACTTGAAGTGAAGCTACTCAAGGCCTCAAACCGGTGAATGACGTGCTAGAGCTCAAAACGACCAGTCGGGTCGTTACACATAAATACAATATTAATATACCAAAATAACCCAATAATATTAAGCAGAAGAACTTATAGGAAAACTGCAATAACCTATTTTTTGGACTACAATACCTTCTTTGCTAATTTTTAATATTTAAGATTTTAAAATTAATAAAATTTGTCTATTAAACTCTTATTAAAAATATGTAGAAAGGTTTAATAAAATCATAAGAATCCCCCGTATTGGCAATACATTATCACTCCATAATGTCCAATACCAAAAAACTAATATTAAATGAACTGCATAAAGAGTTGAAATTGAGAAAAAATACCCCCGCAATAATATATTTTTATATTATATTTGAACTTTTTCCTACTCAAATAATACTTTTTTAATCAATTTTTCGTGTAATATTGAAAAATACAACAACAACGACCCAGCGGAATGCCACTAGTGGGGTCTTAATATTAAAAAACACCCAATTATTAAACATAACTAAGAAAATATTTAAGAATATAAATGTGAGAGAAAGCGAAAATATGGTTGGTAAGAGTCAATACCACAAATGATTCTACAAACATAAAGATCTAAAAGTGAAATGTCATATCAATTTTTTACTCTTTGAAAATAAAATTTATAGTGGATAAAATTATAATTAAGATTAAATATTCAAAACAAGAGAATTAAGATCAATCAACGTAGAATAAATTATTTTTAATGTTAAAATCAAATAATTAAATCTTTTAATTAATTATTTAGCAAGATAATCCAATTTAGTTTTTTTTTTAAATTCATCATATGAGTAATATTCTTATTCAAGTTTAAAAAAATAGGATTTATTCCATAAAAAGAGCGTTAGAACACAAAGTAAAAAGGTTAGTATATTATTAAGAATCAAAATGATAAACAAGTGACTGAGAAAGCACAATCAAGGCTAAATCCTAATCAATAACAAGCCTTCAAGACTATATTGTAAAGGGTTGGCTCTGGTATAACGAGATTATTCTTTGTAGATGCCTCCGACGGAATCGAAATAATATTTTTATGTCAAGAGGCATGACATTGTTAGCAATAATAGCAAGTGGCACCCACTTTAGATTTGACATACCTCTTCAAAAAACTTAAATAACCATTACAAATATGTCGAAGCAGAACAATGATGCTAAATTTATAAGAAATTTTTTTTTATAATATGGGATGAAGCACTTATGGCAAAGTGTCCAACGATCGAAATAATTGTCACGAATTCTTATTAATGAACCGTTTGGTGAAAAATTAATGGTTTGGGAGGTGATATTTGTCAAGTACTATAGTAGTTAAAAAATATACAAGAGCAGATTCTGTAAAAGCTAGCTTTTCAAAGTTATACTTCTGGCCTCAAATGAAATAAAATCAACTAACTAGAAATATAAAGTTAGAATAGATCCAGTAGTCAGTATCTACTTGCTTTGTGATGACCCAAATGGTCATATTATAAATTAATCCATTCTAGACTCATTAGCC
The DNA here is from genome assembly GCA_005239525.1 of Nicotiana knightiana. NCBI lineage: Eukaryota > Viridiplantae > Streptophyta > Magnoliopsida > Solanales > Solanaceae > Nicotiana > Nicotiana knightiana. The sequence goes on along the minus strand of ML386498.1, from coordinate 38,445 downwards.
TTAAAAATATTAATTTTATTTATCTCGATTTGCGTGCACAGTCTGGGCGCGGAAAGCTTTTATGTGAAAATATGAGAAATAGTAATTTTTGGAATTTAAAATTTAGTTTTAGTTGACCTTGTTCAAAATCTTGGTTAAACGAACCCGGATTTGTGTTCCGACGATCCCGGGAGGTCCGCAATAAAATATGAGACTTGAGCGTATGCCCGGAATTGGATTCCGAGGTCTCAAGCCTTAGAAATCAATTTTTGAAAGAAATTATTTTGCTGGATGTTTAATGAAATGTAGAAATGAATTAATAATCGAAATCCTTGGTATCGGACCCGTATTTTGGTTCCAGAGCCCGTTACAGGTTTGTTATGATGTTTAAGCCTTATCTGTGAAATTTGGTGAGAATCGGAATTTATTTGACGTGATTCGGACGTCCGGTTGAGAAATAGTGAAAATTGAGTGTTCTTGAGAAAAATGATGAGTTTTGAGGTTAAATCCATAGTTTTAAATGTTATTTTCATAATTTGATCGCACGAACAAGTCCGTATGATATTTTTGGACTTGCGTGCATGTTTGGTTTGGAGCTCCGAGGGCTCGGGTGAGTATCGGGTAGGCTAGATGATGCTTTAAATTTAAATTCTCTTCTACTGGTGCACAATCAATTTATTCTTCGCGTTCGCGTGGCCTTACTCGCGAATGCGTAGAGTAGAATTTCACTGGGGTCATTTTTGTTCTATGCGAACATGTGGCCTTGGACGCGAACGCGAACGCAAAGCACTGAGGGGAAACCCTTCGCGAACGCGGCCAGGCCATCGCGAACGCGAAGAGTTAAGTAGACCTGGGGGAGGGGGAACCCATTTGTTCTATGAGAACGCGCCTGGTGGGCCGCGAACGCGAAGGCCACTGGGCCAGGACGCTATGCGAACGCGGGAGGCCCATCGCGAACGCGATGAAGTCCTGCCCAGGTATATAAAACAACTTTTAAAACTCTGGCAGAGCCTAACCTATTTTTGAACTAGAAAGACCTAGAGACGATTTTCTTCACACAAATTCATCCCCAAGGTTTTGGTAATCAATCCTAAACTCTTCGTTTTCAATTACCCAATGTTTTTCATCACTTTTCAATTCAAAATCAAGAATTTTCATGGTAAATATTGAGGATTTGGGTAGAATTAGAGAATTTTGTAAAAATGGGATTTTGACCTCGAATTGAGGTCAGATTTCGAAACTAATTTCATATTCGGGCTCGGGGGTGAATGGGTAAACGGAATTTGGTCCGAACCCCGAGTTTGGATCAAGCGGGCCCGGGGTCGGGTTTTAACTTTTTTTGAGAAAGCTTAGGAAAATAATGATTTTTCAGTAAAGTTAGTTCCTTTAGCATAAAATTAATAATATTGNTGTGAAAATATGAGAAATAGTAATTTTTGGAATTTAAAATTTAGTTTTAGTTGACCTTGTTCAAAATCTTGGTTAAACGAACCCGGATTTGTGTTCCGACGATCCCGGGAGGTCCGCAATAAAATATGAGACTTGAGCGTATGCCCGGAATTGGATTCCGAGGTCTCAAGCCTTAGAAATCAATTTTTGAAAGAAATTATTTTGCTGGATGTTTAATGAAATGTAGAAATGAATTAATAATCGAAATCCTTGGTATCGGACCCGTATTTTGGTTCCAGAGCCCGTNATGATTAGATTCGAGCGGGTTAGAGGAAAATTCGAAAGGAAAAGCGGTAATTGAGCAGTGAGTGACCTGCGAAATTGAGGTAAGTGCTTGGTTTAACCTTAACTTGAGAGAATATGAACCCCCACTTAAATTCTATGTGAAATCACATGTGTGTGGTGTATAGGTGAGGTGATGAGTATCTATGCACCACCAAATTGTCTGTTAAACATTATCCCTGCCCCGATTTCCAATTATTTGCTTCCGGGCTTAATTGTTTCATGATCATTGAGGTTTATAAGTCTATTTGGATTTGTAAATTGTTGTTAAGTATTGCTTCAAGTATTTTGGAAGTTTTGGTTGTTTTTTTGGTTTTGTTGTGTTACATAAGGATTGAGCTTGTTGCCAGTGTTACAATATGTATATATATTGCGGCTGGCTTTGTTATGAAATGATAATTGATGAAGTTTATGAGTTTTTCAGCTTCTGTTTACAATTGTTTATATAAAAATGTTGTGAAAGGCTTGGCCTGAATTGAAAGGTTTTAAGAATAAACTGATATGATATGTCTGGTGGGAGCGGGTTGCACGCTGCAACAAGGAGTGATAAGGGTGGACAGGTGGGATCGGGTTGCACGCTGCAACAGGAGAAATAAGGGTGATATATATATATATATAGGGAGGAGCAATAAGGGTGGACAGGTAGGAGCGGGTTGCGCGCCGCAACAAGGAGCGATAAGGGTGAATATTTATGTTTTAAATTGATTTTCGAAAATAAGGATTTGGAAAACTCCGGTTTTATTAAAAAGGTTTTCATACTCTGTTTTTATTGTGATTTAAATTGAAACTTGAAAAAATTGAGAAGTTGATTATAATTGATATCTGAAAAGAGTTATCCGCGTTGTTTCTCTTATTTGCTATTGCAAGTTACTGGTTATCGAGTTTATTATTATTGTTTCTTTCTTGCTTTATTATATATATAGTTCACAGATTATATTGTAGCGCCCCGCCGTAACCTCGTCACTAATTCGTTGAGGTTAGGCTCGGCACTTGCTTAGTACATGGGGTCGGTTGTACTGATACTACACTTTGCACTCTTTTTTGCAGATCCAGGTACCAGCCAGAGTTAGGAGATCTTAGTAGATGAGCATTTTCGTTCGGAGACACGAGTTAGATCTGCTGGCGTCCGCAGATTCCTGGAGTCTTCTCTTTACTTTATAGACGTTGTTTTACTTCGTTCGAAACAGACATATATACTTCTTTCAACCATTATTTGTAGTATTCTTAGTAGTTCGTGAATTTTAATACCAGACCCTGGGGTAGTTTTATAGTTATATATTTAGTTCGTGTTTAGTTTAATTATTGATCGTTATTAGTATTTCATGAAGTTATCTAGTGGAAAGTATTAGATTCGTATTTATTTTGAATTGTTCTATTATGTGTAAGTAACTTCAAAGGAAAATGGTTAGTGAATTTCTAACATTGGCTTGCCTAGCAAGTATTGTGTTAGGTCCCATCACGATCCCGTGGTTTGGGAATTTGGGTCGTGACAAGTTGGTATCAGATCACTAGGTTGCATAGGCCTCACAATTCACGAACAAGCTTGATAGAGTCTGAGGGATCGGTATGGAGGCGTCTGTACTTATCTCACAGAGGCTATGAAATTAGGAACAACCTCAGTTTTTATTTCGACATTGTCGTGCGACTCTTGGTATCTCAAATACTGATTGAACTCTTATACTCTCTCGCAGATGGAGAGAACACGTGCTTCTTCTTCCGCTAACCAACAATCCGGTCTTCCAGCAGCAGCAACTCCTTTTAAGGGCAGAGGCCGAGGCCACGTCAAAGGCCGAGGTAGAGGCAAGACTCAAACCGTTGCTCATACTGCAACCCCAGCTGCGGAGCCCCAAATTGATATTGATGGGGGGGCTCCAGTTTAGACCGTTCCAGCTGGACAAACTCAGGTTCTAGAGGGGTTTATTGCTACCCCGGTACTCCAGGATGCTTTGGTCCGGTTAGTGGGCCTTATGGAAAGTGTAGCCCAGACTGGCACACTCCCTGTTGCAGCAACCACATCTCAGGCTGGAGGAGGGGTCCAGATACTGTTACCCACACTCCTAATCAGACTACTCCTCAGGTTCAGACCCCAGCAACCAATCCAGTTGGGGTAATTTAGCTAGTTGCTTCAGCACTGTCCGTTGACGGGGAAACTATGTCCACCGATACTTTGTGGAGATTGGATAGGTTCATCAAGCTTTTCCCTATTCAGTTCGCTGGTGTTACTTTAGAGAGTCCTCAGGAATATCTAGACAACTGTCATAAGGTTCTTCGTAAAATGGGTATTTTGGAGACCAATGGGGTCGACTTCGCTGCGTTTCAGATGACTGGTTCTGTCAAGAAATGGTGGAGGGATTATTTGTTGTCTAGACCAGTTGGGTCGCCTGCTCTGACTTGGGATCAGTTTTCTCACCTCTTTCTGGAGAAATTTTTGCCTATCACTACCAGAGAAGAGAAGCATCGTCAGTTTTAGCGTTTTCAGCAAGGCGGCATGATAGTTACCCAGTATGAGAATCGTTTTGTGGATTTGGATCGGCATGCTATTCTTTTGTTGCCTACTGAGAGAGAGGGTTAGGATATTTATTGAAGGCCTTGCCCAACCCATCAGCGGGGTCAGGCAAGCCAACACTCAATTTACTAAGGGTTCTTTCTTATTTGATTAACCATTTCAACATATACTCAGTTTTTAAAGCTTAAAACATAAATCGACAAGGATAATTAGCCAATTTTAATCAAAAGTGGTCATGAGGAGGCCTGAGCCAATATATATACAGACCCGTAATCCATAATAACTACCACGTGTGTGCCAGGAACTAGTGTCACAAGTCCTACAGCAATACTAAGAGAATATACAAAAGATATAATATACAGTCCCACTGTCTGAAAGAAATAGACGGGAAATAAGAAAAAGAAACTCCATGGTGCTGCCGGAGGTCACCAGAAGAAAACAGCTCACCGTGAAGTCAGATCCGTCTATAATCAAAATCAAGCTCCGGTCTAACAACTAGATGCACCAGCCTCAGAACCTGTACAATTAAGTACATAAGTGTAGCATGATTACATAAATATATATGTACCCAATGAGTATCCCACCTAACCTTGAAGAAGTAGTGACGAGAGGTTGACTTGACACTCATTAAGGTCCAACAATATAATTTAATAGAGTATGATGAAAATGGTAGGCATGTAAAGGTAGTGAAGCAACAAATATATAAGGCACTGAAATCCAAGTAAACACTGGAAGTAAATAAACAATTACTACTTCATCTTCCCCCAAATATATGTCAAATCAATATCCATGAATTCAATAACAATAAATCATGGGCATACAGGATAAGGACAACCGGCCTGAGCCATAAGATAATCATATCTGTGCACTGCCGAGGGTCGAAAAACCCTAACCATAAGTGCACTTTGCCATAAAGTACTCACGTCTATGCACTGCCGAGGATAAAACGGCCCGTACCATAAGTGCATCTTTCAATCCGTTGTGGCATACGGCCCGCTCCCATGAGAGTGGGGGAAATCACACTCCGCTCGCGGAATGTAAATTTTGAAGTGATCACATGCACACCCAGTATTTCTTTTTTATTTACTTTTCCGCGAACAATTTCTTAAAATTTCTCAAATTCCATGATGTCAAGGAAATAAGCCTCATGTAACATTTAATTCATTAAGCATATAGTTCATTTCAAGGAAAATACAAGGCATGGTGTGGGCCTAACTACCCGGACATAATAATAATAGCCGCTACGTACGGACTCTCGTCACTTTGTACGTACGTAGCCCCCACAGATATCACACATAGTATTTAAAACACCTACGGGACAATTCCCTCTTACGAGGTTAGAAACGAGACTCACCTCGCGTCACACCTACTCCCCGGGTCAAGAATGCGCCCGAAACTCCGAACTCGTCACCCAAAGGACTCGAAGCTTACCAAACGTTACGTAAATATATCAAATTATACTAAAAGCATGGAATTCTCCTCTTATTTAGTTAAAATTCATCATTCTTGAAGAAATCCCAAAATCCAACCCCGATCCCGCATGCTCGGATTTAAAAAATTCTCGAAGGAAACACTCACCCATAAACTAAGGATCATTAATATATGATTTTTGTTGGATTTCATAGCCAATTCATGGGTAATTCTCTAAATTCTTGAAAGCCCTAGGTTACTACCCAATTCCTTAATTTTGCACTAATTAGGTAGTTAAATTCAACTAGGAATTCATGCATTAACTAGCTTTAGGGTAGAATTTACTTACCTCTCAGTGGCTCGGTCCTGGGGCTCCTTTCCAAGCTCTAAAAATCGTCTATGGTGGAAGAAAATGGAGTGAAAATGGGATAATCCCGCACTTAAAGACCTTACTGACTACATGGGTTTCTTCACTTGTGACTCGACGACCGCACCTGCGGTCTCGCACTTGCGGAAAATGGACAAGGGCCTGGGCTCGCACCTGCGGGCTGGAGTCCGCACCTGTGGCTCCTTACCTGCGGGAAGGAGCCCGCACCTGCGAGAACTGGGAAACCCACCTAGGGGTCGCACCTGCTTGGCTTGGACCGCAGGATCGGTCTCGCACCTGCGACTGGGCAACCGCACCTTCGATCACACCAGATCAGGTGCATCATCAATTGCTTCAGCTAGTTTTTGGCCTCGTTTGGTGCCGGAAAGGCACATGGGCCCACCCGAGCCCTCATCCAAATATACCAACAAGTCCCAAATCATAATACGGACTCGCTCGAGCCTTCGAAACACCTGAAACAACGCTAAAACTCAAAATCACACCTCAAAACCCCTAGAACAAAACTTAGGAACTTTATGTTTTCTTGAATTCGCTAACAATGCGCTGAACTGACCTATACTACTCGGAATTACACCAAATTTTGCAGGCAAGTCATAAATAACATAAAGGAACTATTCCCGGTCTCAAAATTTCCTTCGGACCTTGATAAAAAAAAAACACGTCGCAAACCACAATATGAACTTAAGAAACTCTTATTTCAATATTGGGCGCCGAAACGCTCCCGGGTCATCTGAAACCCATTCCGAACATACGCCCAAGTCCGAAATCATCATACAAAGCTACCGGAACTGTCGAAACTCGATTCCGAGGTTATTTACTAAAACAGTTGACCGAAGTCAAACTTGGCCTTAAAGGCCAACCTGAAGGAACCAAGCGATCCAATATCACTCTAAACACTTCCGAAACCTCGACCACCCGCCCCCACAAGTTATAAATCAAAATAAGCCGCGATGGGAAGTTTCATTTAGGGGAATGGGGTCCGATATTTCCATACAAACAGTCGGGTCGTTACATTCTCCCTCTCTTAAACAAACGTTCGTCCTCGAACGGGTCTAGAATCATACTTGAAGTGATGAATAAGTGCGGATATCTGCTTCGCATGTCCTCCTCGGACTCCCAGGTCGCTTCCTCGACTGGTTGGCCCCTCCACTGGACCTTCACTACAGAAACTCTCTTAGACCTCAACTGGCAATCCTGTTTATCAATAATAGCAACTGGCTCCTCCTCGTAGCCCAACCTCTCATCCAACTGAATAGTGTTGAAATCAACCACGTGAGAGAAGTCGGTGTGGTAGCTCCGGAGCATGGATACATGAAAGGCCAGATGAACTTCTAATAAACTGGGATGTAAGGCTAGCTCATAAGCAACCTCGAAAACTCGCCTCAATACCTCGAAGGGACCTATAAACCTCGCCTTCAGCTTGCCCTTCTTCCCAAACCTCATAATACCCTTCATCGGTGAAACCTTCAACAGAAACTTGTCTCCCTCCATAAATGATATATCACGCACATAATCTGCGTACTCTTCTGTCTGGACTGTGCTGTGCGGAGCCTCTCCTGAATCAACTTCACCCTCTCCAAAGCATCCCTCACCAGGTCGGTGCCGTATAACTTAGCCTCGCCAGGCTCAAACCACCCGATAGGGGAACGACATCGCCGATCATACAAAGCCTCAAATGGAGCCATCTCGATGCTGGACTGATAACTATTATTGTAAGCAAACTCGGCCAAAGGCAAGAACTGGTCCCACTGACCTCCAAGTCAATCACGCATGCCTTGAGCATGTTTTCCAATATTTGAACTGTCCGCTCCGACTGACCATCAGTATGAGGGTAAAATGCTGTGCTGAGATCTATCTGGGTGCCTATCTCACTATGCAATGCTCTCCAGAAATGCAAGGTGAGGTGAGGACCTCGATCTGATATAATGGACACCGGCACACCGTGCAACCAGACTATCTCCCGAATGTAGATCTAGGCCAACCTCTCAGAAGTATAAGTAGTAGCCACTAGAATGAAATGCACCGATTTGGTCAATCTATCCACAATGACCCAAACCGCGGCAACCTTCTGCAAAGTCCGGAAACCTAACCACGAAGTCCATAGTGATGCACTCCCACTTCCACTCAGGAATGGGCATCTGCTGAAGTAGGCCTCCTGGCCTCTGGTGCTCATACTTAACCTGCTGGCAGTTAAGACACCTAGTCACATACTCCACAATGTCCCTCTTCATCCGCCTCCACCAGTAATGCTGCTTCAAATGACGATACATCTTCGTAGCACCAGGATGAACATAATAGCGAGAACTGTGTGCCTCCTCTAGAATCCTATCCCTCAGGCCATCAACATTAGGAACACATAAATGGCTCTGAAGTCTCAGAACACTATCCTCGCCAATAGCAACCTCCTTGGAACCACCCCGTACCACTGTCTCCCGAAGCTCTGCTAATCACGGATCATCGAACTGCCAGGCCTTAATCTCCCCCAATAACAAAGACTGAGCAACCACATGTGCTAAAACTCGACGAGGCTCTGAAAGGTCTAATCTCACCAGGCGATTGGCCAAGGACTGAATGTCCAAGGCTAGAGGTCTCTCCTCTGCTGCAATATAAGCCAAGCTACCTCTCCGCCTTCCTGCTCAAAGCATCTGCTACCACATTTGCCTTGCCCGGATGATAATGTATGGTGATATCATAATCCTTCAAAAACTCAAGCCATCTGCGCTGCCCCAAATTAAGATCTCTCTGCTTGAACAAGTGCAGTAAGCTGCGGTGGTCTGTATAAACCTCACACGACACCCCATACAAGTAGTGCCTCCAAATCTTAAGAGCATGAACAATCTCCGCCAACTTGAAATCGTGCACTGGGTAATTCTTCTCATGAAACTTCAGCTGGCGTGAAGCATAATCAATAAATCTCCCTTCCTGCATCAACACACACCCCAAGCCAACGCGTGAAGCGTCGTAATATACTGTGTATATCCCAGAACCGGAAGGCAATACCAGAACATGCGCTGAAGTCAATGCCGCCTTGAGCTTGTGAAAGCTGGCCTCATACTCATCAGACCATCGAAACGGGGCATTCTTCTGAGTTAATCTAGTCAATGGAGCTAAAATAAAAAAGAACCCCTCCATAAATCAGCGATAATAGCCTGTTAGGCCCAAAAAGCTCCTGATCTCTGTAGCTGAAGTAGGACGCGACCAACTCTGAACTGCCTCGATCTTCTGAGGATCAACCTTGATACCCTGTCCGGATACCACATGCCCCAAAAATGCTATGGAATCCATCCAAAACCCACACTTGGAGAACTTAGCATATAGCTTCTGTTCTCGCAAAGTCTGAAGCACAACTCTCAAATGCTGCTCGTGCCGCACAACTCTCAAATGCTGCTCGTGCCCAAGCTACGTGAGTAAATCAAAATGTCATCAATGAAGACAATGAAAAGGAATCAATATACGACTTGAGTACCCTGTTCATCAAGTCCATAAATGCTGCTGGGGCATTAGTCAAGCCAAAGGACATCACCAGGAACTCATAATGGCCATATCTCATACGGAAAGCAGTCTTCGGAACATCCGAGGCCCGAATCTTCAACTGATGGTATCCCGATCTCAAGTAAATCTTAGAAAACACCCTAGCACCCTGCAACTGGTCAAACAAATCATTGATGCGCGACAAAGGATACTTGTTCTTAATGGTGACCTTGTTCACCTGGCGGTAATCAATACACATCCGCATGGACCCATACGTTTTCTTCACGAATATCACTATTGCACCCCACGGTGATACACTCGGTCTGATGAACCCCTTATCCAATAACTCCTCAAGCTGCTCCTTCAACTCCTTCAACTCTTTCGGAGCCATACGGTACGGAGGGATAGATATAGGCTGGGTTCCTGGAGCTAAATCAATGCAGAAATCAATGTCACGATCAGGAGGCATGCCCAGAAGATCTGATGGAAATGCATGAGCAAACTCTCGAACAACTGACACTGAATCAATCATCGGAGACTCGGCGGTGGTGTCCCGCACATAAGCAAGATAGGCCAGACAACCCTTCTCGACCATATGTCGAGCCTTCATGCATGAAATAAGCCGGCTGGTTGCACTAACTGAGGAACCTCTCCACTCCAGCCTAGGAGACTCGGGCATGGCTAAAGTAACTGTCTTGGCATGGCAATCTAGCATGACCTGATAAGGACATAGCCAATCCATGCCTAGAATAACCTCAAAATCAACCATGTTGAGCAATAAAAGATTCGCTCTGGTCTCGAACCCATAGAAAATGATCACACAAAACCGATAGATCCGGTCTACCACCGCAGAATCGCCCACATGAGTGGACACATATATAGGAGAACCCAAGGACTCACGAGGAGTATCCATAAAATGAGCAAATAATGCTGAAACATATGAATAGGTGGATCCTGCATCAAATAATACTGAAGCCTCTCTACCACATACTGAGATAATACCTGTGATCACGGCATCTGAGGCCACTGCATCTGATCTGGCCGGAATGACATAGAATCTAGCTGGAGTACCGGAGGACTGAGCTTCACCAGAGTGAACAGGAGCTACTTGACCTCCCCTGACTGGCCTCCATCTCTAGGACAACCCCTGTCGACCTGTCCTCCACCTCTAGGTGGCCGGACTACTGGTTCTGGACCCATCGACTGATAACCCTACTGTACGGCCTTGCCTCGAAACCTAGGACAATGCCTCTTCATATGACCTGGCTCCCCACACTCGTAACAACCCCCAGGTACCATAGTCTGCTGTCGCGAAGAAGAACCCTGAATGGCCGGAGGGCGATGTGAGCCCTCTGGCATAGCACTGAAGTAGGGGTCGGAGGATCTTAGATGACTGGGATAACCACTGGGTGAACTCTGAATGGCTGGAGGACGGTAGGAACGCTCTGTCATGGCGCTATAATGAGGCCTCGCTGGAACACCTCAGGGAGGTGGTGGAGGTGCTGAATATGAAGGCCTGCTGGGCTGACTACTGCTAAACTGACCTCTGCCCCTAGGTGGGGCACCTCTGAAATCTTTGGAGAATCTAGCCCTCTTGTCCTGCTGCCCCTGCTCCTCGACCGATACCCCTCGATTCGGCGAGCAATCTCTACCACGAGATGATAAGGAGTACCCATCTCCACCTCTCGGGCCATGGTGGCCCTAATACCTGGGTGCAACCCAGCCATAACTCTCTGCACCCTCTCTGCATCAGTAGGTAGTATCATGAGTGCATGGCGAGACAACTCTAAAAATCTGGCTTCATAATCTATCACTGACATCTGTCCCAGCTCTAGCCGCTCAAACTGATACCGTAGCTCTTCCCTATCGGAGGGTGGGATATATCTATCCAGAAACATCTGCGTGAACTGCTTCCAAGTGAGACAGGAGGAGAATCTGCTGACCTGCTGAGAATATATGACTACCACAACCTACGAGCTCTACCCTCCAACTGGAAGGTAAATAAATCCACTCCATGGGACTCCAGTATCCTCATGTTGTGCAGTTTGTCCCTGCACCTGTCCACAAAATCCTGGGCATCCTCGCCTCGCTCACCCCCGAAGACTGGAGGGTGCAGTCGAGTTCATCTATCCAATAACTTATGGGGATCGTTGTCCGCAGCTGGTCTGGGCTCAGGTGCTGCTGCAACAGGCTGGACCCCACCCACGGGCAGTGTACCCGGGGTATGATATAATGCTGTTGTCTGGCCTGCAGCCTTGGCAATAGGGGTCTGGACTCCCCCTCTCTCCTGAGAAGCGGCAGGATCTGCTGGGAATAAACCACCCTGGGACATAGTGTCCATAAATCTCAGCATACGGCCCATGACCTCCTGGAAGCCTGGCACCGTCATGAAGTCTACTGGAGCAGGATCTTCTGGGGGCACCTCGTCCTGCTCCTCTATGATAGGTTCCTCTGGTGGCGGAACCGAAATAGCTCTGGGACGCCCTCGTCCCCTACCTCGAGCCGGTGCCCTCACCCAGCCTCTCTCACGTCCTCAGACAACGGGGTATTGGCCCCTCCCGGGTCTGGAACATCAGATGCACGCGTCCTCACCATATGTGAGAGAATAGAAGAATGAGTTTAGTAAATCATCGACTGCACGATAGAATAAGAACAAAGAAAGGTTTCCTAACACCCTATAGCCTCCTGAAGATAGGTACAAACGTCTCCGTACCGATCCGCAAGACTCTACTGGGTTTTCCCTTGACTCGTGAGACTTACGTGAACCTAGTGCTCTAACACCATGTTGTCACGACCCAAAATCCTAACTTAGGTCGTGATGGCACCCAACAGCAGGGTCAGGCAAGCCAACACTCAATTTACTAAGGGTTCTTTCTTATTTGATTAACCATTTCAACATATAATCAGTTTTGAAAGCTTAAAACATAAATCGACAAGGATAATTAGCTAGTTTTAATCAAAATCAATCATGAGGAGGCATGAGCCAATATATATACATACCCGTAATCCATAATAACTACCACGTGTGTGCCAGGAACTAGTGTCACAAGTCCTACGAGCATACTAACAGAATATACAAAAGATATAATATACAGTCCCACTGTCTGAAATAAATAGACGGGAAATAAGCAAAAGAAACTCCATGGTGCTGCCGAAGGTCGCCAGGAGAAAACAGCTCACCGTGAATTCAGGTCCGTCTATAATCAGAATCAAGCTCCGGTCAGACAACCAAATGCACCAGCCTCAGAACCTGTACAATTAAGTACAAAAGCATAGAATGAGTACATAAATAGATATGTACCCAGTGAGTATCCCGCATAACCTTGAAGAAGTAGTGACGAGAGTTCGACTTGACACTCACTAAGGTCCAACAATATAATTTAACAGAGTATGATGAAAACGGTAGGCATGTAAAGGTAGTAAAGCAACAAATATGTAAGGCACTGAAATCCAAGTAAACACTGGAAGTAAATAAATAATTACTACTTTATCTTCCCCAAAATATATGTCAAGTCAATATCCATGAATTCAATAACAATAAATCATGCGCATACATGATAAGGACAACCGGCCTGAGCCATAAGATAATCATATATGCGCAGTGCCGAGGGTCGAACGGCCCGAACCATAAGTGCACTTTGCCATAAAGTACTCATGTCTATGCATTGCTGAGGATCGAACGACCCGTACCATAAGTGCATCTTTCAATCTGCCGTGGCGTACGGCCCCCTTCCATGAGAGTGGGGGAAATCACACTCCGCTCGCGGAACGTAAATTGCGAAGCGGTTACATGCACATACAATATTCCTTTTTTAATTACTTTCCAGTGAACAATTCCTTAAAATTTCTCAATTTCCACGATCTCAGGGAAATAAACCGCATGTAACATTTAATTCATTAAGCATATAGTTCATTTCAAGGAAAACACAAGGCATGATGTGGGCCTAACTACCCGGACATAATATTAATAACCTCTACGTACGGACTCTCGTCACTTTGTACGTACGTAGCCCCCACAAATATCACACATAGCATTTAAAACACATATGGGGACGATTCCCTCTTACGAGGTTAGAAAGGAGACTCACCTCGCGTCGCACCTACTCCCCGGGTCAAGAATGTGCCCGAAACTCCGAACTCGTCACCTAAAGGACTCGAAGCTAACCAAACATTATGTAAATATATCAAATTATACTCAAAGCATGGAATTCTCCTATTATTTAGTCAAATTCATCATTCTTGAAGAAATCCCAAAATCCAACCCCGGGACCGCATGCTCGGATTTCAAAAATTCTCGAAAGAAACAATCACCCATAAACTAAGGATCATTAATATATGATTTTTGTAGGATTTTATAGCCAATTCACGGGTAATTCTCTAAGTTCTCGAAAGCCCTAGGTTACTACCCATTTTCTTAATTTTTCACTAATTAGGTAGTTAAATTCAACTAGGAATTCATGCATTAACTAGATTTAGGGTAGAATTTACTTACCTCTCAGTGGCTGGGTCGTGGGGCTCCTTTCCAAGCGGACCTCGATAACACAAAAATACATCCCAAACCACAATATGAACTTAAGGAACTCTTATTTCATTATTGGGCGCCGAAACGCTCCCAGTCATCCGAAACCCATTCCGAACATACGCGGAAGTCCGTAATCATCATACAAAGCTCATGAAAACGTCGAAACTCGATTCCAAGGTCATTTACTAAAAAAGTTGACCGAAGTCAAACTTGGACTTAAAGGTCAACCTGAAGGAACCAAGTGTTTCAATATCGCTCTAAACACTTCCGAAACCCGGACCACCCGCCCCCGCAAGTCACAAACCACAATAAGCCGCTATGGGAAGTTTCATTTAGGGGAACGGGGTCCGATATCGCAAAACGACCGGTCAGGTCATTACACTAGTGTAGACCTTTTGCTTCTTGACATGGTCGATTTTGATTCCATATTGGGCATGGATTGGTTGTCACATTATTATACCATCTTGGATTGTCACGCCAAGACAATTACTTTAACTTTGCCGGGATTGCCTCGGCTAGAATGAAAAGGGACTCCTGGTCATTCTCCCAGCAGAGTGATTTCTTATGCCAAGGCTCGTCTCATGGTTGAGAAAGGATGTTTGGATTAATCTGCTCATATCCATGATTCTGATGCCGAGATTTCTTCAATAGAGTCAATGCCTATTGTTCTGGAGTTTCCCAAAATGTTTCCTGCAGACCTACCGGGGATGCCACCTGATAGGGGTATCAATTTTTGTATTGATGTTTCTCCAGGAACTCAACCCATTTCTATTCCTCCATACTGGATGGCCCCACCAGAATTGAACGAACAGTTGCAAGACCTGCTTGATAAAGGTTTTGTCAGGCCTAGTGTCTCGCCCTGGGGTGCACCGATTTTATTTGTAAAGAAGAAGGATGGATCGATGAGAATGTATATATTACTGGCAGTTGAATAAAGCTACTATAAATAATAAGTATCCATTGCCGATAATTGATGATTTATTCGATCAGATTTAGGGTGCCAGTGTGTTTTCGAAAATTGATATGAGATCGGGCTACCATCAGTTGAAGATTAGGGCGTCCGATGTTCCTAAAATAGCCTTTCGGACAAGGTATGGGCAGTATGAATTTTTGGTGATGTCTTTTGCCTTGACTGATCCCCAGCAGCCTTCATGGATTTGATGAATCGAGTTTTCAAGCCTTATTCGGATTCCTTCGTAATTGTGTTCATTGATGATATCCGTAAATACTCCCGCAGCCGGGAGGAGCATGAACAACACCTCCGTATAGCACTCCAGACTTTGAGGGATAATCAATTATATGAAACATTTTCAAAGTGTGAGTTCTGGTTAGACTCAGTAGCTTTCTTGGATCACGTCGTATTAGCAGAGGGTATTCAGGTGGATTCTAAGAAGATATAGGTAGTCAAGAACTGGCCTAGACCCACTTCAGCCACGGAAATCAGGAGCTTCTTGCGTTTGGCGTGATATTACCGTCGTTTTGTGGAGGGGTTCTCGTCTATAGCAGCCCGATGATGAGATTGACTCAGAAGGGTGTTGTGATGACCCAAAGGGTCATCTTATAAATTAAGACTCTGTTCCAGGCTCATTAGACTTAAAAATATTAACTTTAGTTACCTCGATCACGCACAGCCCGGGCATGAAACCGAAAAGCTTTTATGTGAAAATATGAGAAATAGTCATTTTTGGAATTTAAAATTTGGTTTTAGTTGACTTTGTTCAATATTTTTAGTAAACGGACCCAGATCTATGTTTCGACGATCCCGGGAGGTCCGCAGTAAAATATGGGACTTGGGCGTATGCCCGGAACTGAATTCCGAAGTCCCTAGCCTTAAAAAAATCAATTTTTGAAAGAAATTATTTTGCTGGATTCTTAATGAAATAAAGAAATGAATTAATGTTTGAAACCATTGATATCGGGCCCGTATTTTTGTTCCGGAGCTTGATACAGGTTTGTTATGATGTATACATATTATCTGTGAAATTTGGTAAGAATCGGAGTTGATTTGACATGATTTAGACGTCGGGTTGAGAAATAGTGAAAGTTGAGTGTTCTTGAGAAAAATGATGAGTTTTGAGGTTAAATTCATAGTTTTGGATGTTATTTTCATGATTTGATCGCATGAGCAAGTCTGTATGATGTTTTTAGACTTGTGTGCATCTTTGCTTTAGAGCCTCGAGGGCTCGGGTGAGTTTGAGATAGGCTACGGGATGTTTTACACTTAGAATTCTCTGTTGTTTTGTTGTTTTCTGGTGCACTGACGAGTTGACCTTCGCGTTCGTGAAGCTTCTCTCACGAACGCGGAGAGTAAACATTTTTGTGGGAGCAATCCTTTTTCGCGAACGCGTGGAGTTGGACGTGAACGCGAAACACTGGGGTGTACTTCGCGAATGCGCCCACCCAACCGCGAATGCGATGTACAAATGGACCTGGGGGAGGGGGAACTTACTTGCTCTACGCGAACGCGGCCACCTGGTCGCGAACGCGGAGGACACTGGGCCTAACTCTACGCGAACGCGTTCAAGACCCGGCGAACGTGAAGGCCATTGGGCCTGACCCATCGGGAACGCGGCAGGCCCATCGCGAACGCGATGAAGGCCTGCCTAGTTATATGAAACGACTTTTAAAACTCGGGCGTAACCTATTTTTCACCTATTTTCGAACTACAAAGACCTATAGGCGATTTTCTTCACACAAATTCACCCCCAAGGTGTTGGTAATCAATCCTAAACTCTTTTCTTTCAATTACCCAATGTTATTCATCACTTTTCAATTCAAAATCAAGAATTTTCATTGTAAAAATTGAGGCTTTGGGTAGAATTAGAGAATTTTATAAAAATGGGTTTTTGACCTCGAATTGAGGTTGGATTTTAAAACTAATTGCATATTCGGGCTCGGGGGTGAATGGGTAAACGGAATTTGGTGCGAACCCCGAGTTTTGACCAAGCAGGCCCGGTGCCGGGTTTTAATTTTTTTTTTGAGAAAGCTTAGGAAAATAATAATTTTTCAGTAAAGTTAGTTCCTATAGCATAAATTAATGGTATTAAACTAATTATGATTAGATTCGAGTGGGTTAGAGGCAAATTCGAAAGGAAAAGCTGTAATTGAGCAGTGAGTGGCCTGCAAAACTGAGGTAAATGCTTGGTTTGACCTTGACTTGAGGGAATAGGAATTCCCACTTAAATGCTATGTGAATTTGCAATTGTGTGGTGTATAGGTGAGGCGACGAGTATCTATGCACCACTAAATTATTGTTGAACATGGTCCCATCCCCAGTTTCCAATTATTTTCTTCCGGGATTAATTGTTTCATGATCATTGAGATTTATATGTCTATTTGGGTTTGTAAATTTGTTGTTAAGTATTGCTTCAAGTATGTTGGAAGTTTTAGTTGTTCTTTTGGTTTTGTTGTGTTACATAAGGATTGAGCTAGTTTCCAGTGTCACGATATATATATATATATATACATATATATATATATATATATGTATATATAGATATGTATGTATATATATATATGTATGTATGTATACCGGTTGGCTTCATTATGAAATGATAATTAATGAAGTTTATGAGTTTTTCAGCTTCTGTTTACAATTGTTTATATAAAGATGTTGTGAAAGGCTTGGCCTGAATTGAAAGGTTTTAAGAATAAACTGATATGATATGTCTGGTGGGAGCGGGTTGCACGCTGCGACAAGGAGTGATAAGGGTGGACAGGTGGTATCGGGGTGCACGCTGCAACAGGAGAAATAAGGGTGATATATATATAGGGAGGAGCAATAAGGGTGGACAGCTGGGAGCGGGTCGCGCGCCGCAACAAGGAGCGATAAGGGTGAATATTTATGTTTTAAATTGATTTTCGAAAATAAGGATTTGGAAAACTCCGGTTTTATTAAAAAGGTTTTCATACTCTGATTTTTATTGTGATTTAAATTGAAACTTGGAAAAATTGAGAAGTTGATTATAATTGATATCTGAAAAGAGTTATTCGAGTTGTTTCTCCTATTTACTGTTGCAAGTTACTGGTTATCGAGTTTATTATTATTGTTTCTTTCTTGCATTATTATATATATTGTTCACAAGTTATATTGTTAACGCCCCACCGTAAATTCGTCACTCCTTCGTCGGGGTTAGTCTCGGCACTTACTCAGTATATGAGGTCAGTTGTACTGATACTACACTCTGCACTCTTTTGTGCATATCCAAGTACCGACAAGAGTTAGGAGATCTTAGTAGATGAGCATTTTCATTCAGAGACACGAGGTAGATCTGCTGGCATCCGCAGAGTCCTGGAGTCTTCTCTTTACTTTATAGACACTGTTTTATTTCGTTCGAAACAGACATATATACTTCTTTCAGCCATTATTTGTAGTATTCTTAGTAGTTCGTGAATTGTGACACCAGACCCTGGGGTAGTTTTATAGTTATATATTTAGTTCGTGGTTCGGTTTAAACTATTGATCATTATTAGTATGTCATGAAGTTATCTAGTGGAAAGTATTAGATTCATATTTATTTTGAATTGTTCTATTATGTGTAAGTAACTTTAGAGGAAAATGGTTAGTAAATTTCTGACATTGGCTTGCCTAGAAAGTATTGTGTTAGGTTCCATCATGATCCCGTGGTTTGGGAATCTGGGTCGTGACAGGCGCCATCAATTGGATATGTTTTGGATGGATTCGGGATCTTTGGTAAAATTTAGAAATCTCAAAGTTCATAGGCTTGAATCCGATGTGATCTTTGTGTTTTAGCGTTGTTTTGGGTGTTTCGAAGACTTGACTAAGTTTGAATAAGGTTATGGGACGTGTTTGTATGTTCGCTTGAGGTCCCGAGGGCCTCGGGTGAGTTTCGGGTAGTTAACGGACCAATTCTTGGCTTAAAACTAGGCAGATTTTTGCTGGTGTAATTTTTCTGGTTTCCTTCTACGCGATCGCGGGAGGATGTTTTCGATCGCGTAGGCCTAGCTGGGATGACAGGGTTTTGTTCTATGCGATCGCGTGAGTGTGTGGTCGTTATGCAGTGCGAACGCGTGGTACTGTTCGCGTTCGCGTAGAGTTGAAGGGCGCGTGAGGGGGCTGAGCTGTTGTACTTCGCAATCGCGTGAGTGGTTCTGCGATCGCGTAAGGTAAATTAGTGGGGCAGCATATTTGTTCTTCGCGATCGCGTGGGGAGTTCCGCGATCGTAGTGAGAAATTCCCTGGGCAGATTCTTTTAAGTAAAAAAAAACAAACGAGGATTGGGTCCTTATTTGCAAAACCCATTAGAGAGCTCGGGAGGAGGTGGAAATTGAAGGGATTTTCAGTGGAGTTCTTGAGGTAAGTGTTCTTCAATCATATTTGGGTTAATTCCATGATTTAGTCTCGATTTATATAATTTATTTTAAAGAATTAGAGTGGAAATTGGGGAAAATGGGAGGAAAGTTTGAGAATTTCTTTTGTTGAATTGAGTGGGCTTTTCAGGTCGGGTTATGATGCTCTTGGTATGCATAGAGTCGGGAAAAGATGAGGATTATTGTGATGCGATTTTTATGGAAGTCTGAGACGTGGGTCCGGGGATCGGGTTTGGCCAATTTCGGGAATTTTGGTTAAAATTGATAATTTTCGAATGGGTTTCGTCTTCCTAGCATATTTTGATGTTATTAATCTGATTTTGATAGACTCGGAGCATTTGGGAGCCGATTCGAGAGGCAAGAGCACCGCGGAGTAGTATTCGGGCCGGTTTGAGGTAAGTAACGATTGTAAATCTAGACCGGAGGGTAGGAAACCCCGATAATTCATATTGTTTTGATAAACAAGGTGATGCACATGCCAGGTGACGAGTGTGTGGGCCTGCACCGATAGGGATTTGTGACTTGGTCCGTCCCGTGGAGAGTATTATGTCGCGTATATTGGATCGGGCTGCACACCGTAACAATATAGCGCTTGGGCTGTAGGAGCCCCTCCAGGAGTCTGTACACCCCTAGTGAGCGCAGTCGACTATTATTTGGACCAAGCTGCACGCCGCATCATATATATGTATTATTTGGATCAGGATGCACGCCGAAACATATATATGTATATGTTATGTGGATCGGGCTGCATGTCGTAGTGGTTAGTGTGGATACATGGTACCTATGGAGTGATAGTGCTGAGTCTGAGCAATGAATACTGATAATGGAGTACCGAGTGACTGAGAGACCTTACTTATGAGTGACACTGTGCCTGAGAGGTACTTACATTGTGAAATTCATTGTTTTCTCACTCTTCTTTACACTAAGCCTTTTAATAAAAGAAAATTACTATTTTATAAAAGTTTTTAACGGATAATTGGAATTTGTGAGGTATATGGTCGATGTAGACCTTGACCCGATTTATTTACCCATGTTGGCACTTATTTTGTGAAATTATGATTTAAATGCTCGTCACTGCACTCAAGTCTTTAGTTATGGTTTTTACATACTGAGTTGGCGTACTCACGTTACTCCTTGCACCTTGTGTGCAGATTCAGGTACCGGGTTAGAGCGATAGTTTAGCTACTTAATTTGGAGCACTGTTCGGAGATTGTGAGGTAGCTGCTCGCCGTCCGCATCCTACTCTTTCTACTTCCTAATCTGTCATTTTACTTTACTTCCCAGACTTGTTGTAGTACAAAATTTGTATTAGAATGTATCACTTCTTAGATGCTCATGGCGGTTGACTCCAAATGTTGGGGCTGTGTTTAGACGTTCTGATCTTTTTTATTGTTTGAAATGTTTAAAAGTGGAAACTATTATGAAACATAGGATAATTTATGTATCAAATGGGAAACTTATGATATTTTCAATACATTTGGCTAGCCTAGTACCACGATAGGCGCCATCACGGCCAGTTTAGATTTGGGGTCATGACAAGTTGGTATCAAAGCTTAGGTTACATAAGACTCAATGGTGATGAGTAGGTTTAGTAGAGTCTTGCGGATCCGTACGGAGACGTCAGAACCCTTAGGAAAACCTCACATTCTGGAATTCTCGTCGTGCGAATCCATTTTTTTTATTCATCAAGAAGCGAGCCTAACTCTTGAATTCCTTCTATGTATTCGAATGTACGTGAGCGCTTGGTATCAGCTGTGCATCGACGGCTTGTGACTTCCATGGATGAGATGTGATTTTAGCATGTTGATAATGGGCCAGTCTGGAGGACTTGAGACCGTATTCTGTCTGTGACTTGAGTGCTGAGATTTCATTGTGTCAGCACATGTATTTGGGGACTTATATGTCCGTTGGTGTCCGTATTTACGGGACTTTGTGACTAGATGACTATGTGGTGAGTGTGATTTGACGGTGAGATGTGTTCATATTTCTTGATTGTGATAAAAAGGGATGGGATGGATATGTAGTAAGAACTATTGAGTGTTTGACTTATGTCTGGAGTTGGCATATGGCCTCGAGTCGTGAGTATATGGGAAGACCTTCTTATGTTGTTAAGTTGTGGAGTGTAGCGGATCCTTTTGTTATGTTATGAGTTCCTGTTGATGTCTTTTAGGCTGATCATTGCCCCAGAAGCATTCATGTATTTGATTAACGGTGTATTCCAGCCGCATTAACACTCCTTTGTCAATGTATTCATTGATGGCATCCTGGCGTATACGCGTAGCTAGGGGTAGCATACTCAGTATTTGAGGACGACATTATAAGGATTCATGGAGGAGAAGCTCTATGCAAAGTTTTCCAATATGAATTTTGGCTTAGTTCAGTAGCATTCTTGGTACACGTGGTGTCCAGTGAGGGTATCCATATGGTCAGACGTGTGTGGGTAGAGCTTCCAGAAGCTCAAGATTTATTTGACCACCGCTCCAGTGTTAGTTCTGCCATTAGCTTGAGGTTCTTATACCGCGTATTGTGATGACTCAAGGGTAGGCATTGGCTTGTTCTAATGTAGGAGGCTAAAGAGATTGCGTAATAGCTATGATCTTTGAAAGTGTATAGAGAGATATCAGTGTGAGGCTAAGCAGGCGGGGCTATTTCCCGCGAGGTGTTATGAGGTTGTGTGATCCTTATGTTGTTTTGTAGCAAGTTCTCTTTTACCAGTAATTGATATATGTTGCAATTTGAGTTTAGATCACTTGTGGGAGATGGCACGACTACTTCAATGGTGAATGCGAGGTTGGAGATGATTGGGGATGTTAAATGGTTTGAGTTATATATAAGCTTATGAAGGATTTAGTTGAATGTCAGTGTGGTATGGTGGCGGGGTTAGCGTATGGTCATTATGAGTTACTGTTTGTTTTGATCTACGGCTTTGAGCCAAGTGGGGGAGTCTGCTAATGATAAGTTGGTTGCACGATTATGTGATGTGTAGGGTTCGGTTCGAGGTATAGTGGTGAATCAGTTATGACCTGTAGGGGTTGAGATCGAGAATGACTTGAATTAAGGAATTTTGGATAGGGGCTATGTTATCCTTTATGGGTGCATAAGAATCATGGAATGCCTTGAGTTGTAATTGTAAAAGGTGTAGTGGGTGCAGTTTATCGAGTTGCTTGTTGCTTCCAGCGTGTGGATTACTTCCTAGTATGTTGGTGTGCCAATGAGGCCAAGTCGTTTTGTCTGCTTGATTAGTGCAATTGAGATTTGCGTAGAGTGGATGACTCTCGAGAATGGTTCTGACAGATTCAAGGTTATACGTAACAATTGAGGATCTTCAAGGTGTGTATTTGGCTAGAACTAAGATTTACATTGGAGGGTTCCAAGACGTGTGACATTTCTACATTATCATGGATTCTACATATCAGTATCAGGAAAGTGAAGGTAATGGCTTTAGATTTGCAGGAAGTTCTTCAGGGTAAGTATTTTGAATGTGGTACTTTTGGCGATATTTGAGAGAGTATTCAGCGGCTTACGAGCCTTAGATGGTATGGTGTTATGCTTGGGTCTCGTGTGGTGAGTCTGGGTTGAGAATTGCGGTATTATGACAAGGAGAAGTACCAATTAGCAGGTTAGTCAAAAGGAACTTGGATAAATAGGACAACTTGGTAGTAGGTCGGATCGTCATGGTAAGGGATACAATTAGTTCTTTGGGTGTTCATGAGGTAATGAGTTTTTAAAGGTGTTTCTTAGCAATGCTCTTGGGTTTTCGTGACCTGCGTAGCTTGGTTGAGTTAGAAGGATTCAGTCCCGACGGTTTGGTGTTGTACAAATGGGATTCGGATAGTTCCTGGTGGTTTCTACCACGGTTATAGATGCATATTTTTTACTAGCGTGAGGTGCAGGTGATGTATAGTGAGTTGCTTCTAAATGGGACGTTCTTGACCAGTTGGGTGCGTAGTTACTTGTGGCTCGGAAAGGGATTATGAAGTTCTTATGTTTATCATAGGATGGCATGGTGTATGCGGTATTTCGTGTAGAGCGAGATTTGCAAGTGTGAGGTCACAGTTTAGTTCTGGAAGGAAGGTCGAAAAATTCTAAGGCATCATTTGCAGTTTCAGATGACTAGGTAGATGATAGCACTATTGGGTGGCTTGATGAGGGTATATTTTTCTGAAGAGTCAATGTGTGGAGTTTAAGGTGCTTCATTGGTATTGCGACGCTCTCTTGTTGGGTCGACTGTTGATATTCAAGGTTTCTTGGTGACACAGAAGAATTATATGGGTATCCCTCGTAGAATGATTGAGTATTAGGGATGTTCTATGTATTCGAGCGGTGGAGTTGAGATCAAATATAGTAATTGGTGCGCTTCATGACTTCGAGACTGAGAGTTCTCATAAACAGGTTATTTGTGGTAGTGAACTGTGAAGATGCGAGTAAAGCTAGTAAGATGTTAGTATGTACCATGGTTCAGTCACTGTGAACTTACGGTGAGTTATCTATCTGTGTGGGCGACCAGAGTTGATTTAGGGTTATTGGTAGGCCAGTATGAGTGTGTGTTCTGCACCAGGTCGGAATTGTTGACTTCAAATTTCTATTGTTGAGGGATGTACCATTCGATTGTCATTGAGTTTATTCGTGTTCTGGAGTGATGTATGAGTTACCCTTCGATGTGACGAGGAGTTGTGACGTTGGTTATAGGCACATATGGTGCGGCTCTAATTGGGCTTTATAACTAGATTTGAGTAAGGTAAGTATTTGGGTATTACGGGATTGAGACGTATTGGTTCTGTTCATGCGGGTTCGTGTGGCATGGTATCGTTTGATTCCCCGTGGTTAGGGAAACGCACTTTGAGTACTTGATGTCGAATTGCGCATGGTTATTGATTTTGAGCCAGGTGGCTTGAAGTATCTCATGTAGGCCAGCGCTTAGATGGGATCACACATTGTAGCGAAGTGATGTGGAGGTATGATACTTGGTGCCAGGTTCATGTGGTTTGATTTCACGAGGTGTGCCAGGCTCTTGGCATGGTGTTGTGATGGTACTTGTTGAGCTGGCATGGATGGTCCTCTCGTGTGAATATTTTATATAATTTGATTACATTAGGATGTTGCTATTGAGTACATGAGTTGCACAGGTTATGGCTTTGAATTGTATTGATGTGTCATGTCATCAGAGTGGTCGTGTTGGATGAGAAGAGGTCATTGGACCTAGAATGAATACTGTCAGAATTGTCTACAGCATAGTTGGAAGGATAAATATCGGGAGTCAGCTTAGAAATATTCTATAATTCCTATTTGGGAAGGGGGAGCTTCACGTTTGACTGATCGGACGAATGGTTGTTATTTTCTACGTGTTTCTTTCATCATCGACACCTTATGAAAGTGTTAAAGCGAGGCTTTGCTTGATAGGAGGTTATTTACCGGTATTGGATTGTTTTGAGAAGTTATTGTGATTAGGAGTTATAGCTATGATTGTTTGACTCATGCGGTATGTTATGTGATTACATCTGGGTTACATATATGTCTTGATTCAGCGTGTTCAGACTTATTCAGTTTATAGTTGTGGAATTTTGATCTTGTAAATTATTTCAGAAGTGGGAACTTGGTTCTAAGGTTTATGGGTCAGGATGGAATTCAAAATTTCAACTGTGTTGTGCTATTGGACCTATATGGGATAGGGTGACATGGGATCACCCCCGGGTATGTGCATGGTCAGATTACACAACAATTTGATGCTGTTGGAGAACAACTCTTGGCACGTTCGAGGACGAACGTATGTTTAAGTGGGGGAGGATGTAACGTCCCGGCCGGCCGTTTCAAGAGTAATAGCCCCTTTTCCCCCATTTGTGCTTCATTATATGTGATTCAGCTTCATTACGTTGTGTTAGATTGGTTGGCTCGGGTTCGGAGCAATTTGTGGTAAGAACTGAGACACTTAGTCTCTTAAATTGGCTTAATAGTTTGGAAAAGTCAACTGACAGTTGACTTGTTGGTAAATAACCTCGGAATGTTGATTTTATGGTTCAGATATCTTCGTTAGGTAATTTGGGACTTAGCAGTGTGTTCGGAATGCGGTTTCGATGTCCGGTGTAGAATTAGGCTTGAATTGGCGAAGTTGAGTTTTTGGCAATTTCCAGTCGGCAGTGCAAAATTAGCTATCGGGGTCGGAATGGAATTCTGGAAGTTGGAACAGATTATCAGGGTCATTTTGGATGTGTGTGCAATATTTTAGGTCAATCGGACGTGTTTTGGATGGATTCGGCATCTTTGGCGAAATTTAGAAATCTCAGTTCATAGGCTTGAATCCGATGTGATCTTGGTGTTTTAGCATTGTTTTGGGTGTTTCGAAGGCTCGACTAAGTTTAAATAAGGTTATGGGACGTGTCTGTATGTTAGGTTGAGGTCCCTAGGGCATCAGATGAGTTTCGAGTGGTTAATGGACAATTTCTTGGCTTAAAAACTAGGGAGATTTTTGCTGGTGTAATTTTTCTGGTTTCATTCTACGCGATTGCAGGAGGATGTTTAAAATCGCGTAGGCCTAGCTGGGGATGGCATGGTTTTTTTCTATGCGATCACGTGGTGGAGGTCGCGATCGCGTGAGTGTGTGGTCGTTATGCAGTGCAAACGCGTGGTACTGTTCGCGTTCGCGTAGAGTTGAAGGGCACGTGAGGAGGCTGAGTTGTTGTACTTCGCGATCGCGTAAGCTAAATTAGTGGGGCAGCATATTTTTTCTTCGCGATCGCGTGGGGAGTTCCGTGATCGCAGTGAGAAATTACCTGGGCAGATTCTTTTAAGTAAAAAAAAACAAACGAGGGTTGGGTCCTTATTTGCAAAACCCATTAAAGAGCTCGGGAGGAGGTGGAAATTTAAGGGATTTTCAGTGGAGTTCTTGAGGTAAGTGTTCTTCAATCATATTTGGGTTAATTCCATGATTTAGTCTCGATTTAAATCATTTAATTTAAAGAATTAGAGTGGAAATTGGGGAAAATGGGAGGAAAGTTTGAGAATTTATTTTGTTGAATTGATTCGGCTTTTCAGATCGGGTTATGATGCTCTTGGTATGCATAGAGTCGGGAAAAGATGAGGATTATTGTGATGAGATTTTTATGGAATTCGTAGACGTGGGTTCGGGGGTCGGGTTTGGCCAATTTCGGGAATTTTGGTTAAAATTGATAATTTTCGAATGGGTTTCGTCTTCCTAGCATATTTTGATGTTATTAATCTTATTTTGATAGGCTCGGAGCATTTGGGAGCCGATTCGAGAGGCAAGAGCACCGCGGAGTAGTATTCAGGCCGATTTGAGGTAAGTAACGATTGTAAATCTATATCGGAGGGTATGAAACCCCGATAATTCATATTGTTTTGATAAACAAGGTGACGCACATGCCAGGTGACGAGCGTGTGGGCCTGCACCGATAGGGATTTGTGACTTGGTCCATCCCGTGGCGAGTATTATGTCGCGTATTTGATTTAAAATCATAAGATGTCCTGTATTTTTTAGGTTTATATTATATTTTGGGCAGTATGCCACGTTTGGGGACTTGTGCCGATCTGTTTAGACCCACAGGGGTATTTTTTCCCACTATTCTCACACTATTTTTGATAGAAATTTATGAACTCAGTCATGTTTTATACCTTTTGATGTTATCACTGTGATCACACTGTTTTAGAATACTGAGAGGTACTTTGGGCTGAGTCCCGTGAGTTAAGATGAGACGCCCGAGTGGCTTGTGAGGATGACTGAGTGAGGCCGAGAGCCGAGTGGTGAGGATATTATATGGATTGGACTGCACACCGTAGCAATATATATTATATGGACTAGGCTGCACGCCGCAATAATATATATTATATAGACCGTGCTGCACGCGACAACAATATATTATATGGATCGGGCTGCACGCTGCAGCAATATATTATATGGATCGGGTTGCATGCCGCATCAATATAGCGCTTGGGCTGTAGGAGCCCCTCCAGGAGTCTGTACACCCCCAGTGAGTGCAGTCGACTATTATTTTGATCGGGCTGCACGCCGCAGCATATATATGTTTTATTTGGATCGGGTTGCACGTCGCAACATATATATGTATATATTATGTGGATCGGCTGCACGCCGCATCG
Source organism: Nicotiana knightiana (assembly GCA_005239525.1). NCBI lineage: Eukaryota > Viridiplantae > Streptophyta > Magnoliopsida > Solanales > Solanaceae > Nicotiana > Nicotiana knightiana. The sequence goes on along the minus strand of ML386498.1, from coordinate 10,998 downwards.
ATTTGTGTGGATACATGGTACCTGTGGAGTGAGAGTGTTGAGTGTGAGCAATGAATACTGATAATGGAGTAACGAGTGACTGATAGACCTTACTTATGAGTGACACTGTGCCTGAGAGGTTGTTACATTGTGAAATTCATTGTTTTCTCACTCTTCTTTACACTGAGGCTTTTAATAAAAGAAAATTACTATTTTATAAAAGTTTTGAACGGATAACTGGAATTTGTGAGGTATATGGTCGATGTAGACATTGACCCGATTTATTTACCCTTGTTGGCACTTATTTTGTGAAATTATGGTTTAGATTCTCGTAATTGCACTCAAGTCTTTAGTTATAGTTGTTACTTACTGAGTTGGCGTACTCACGTTACTCCCTGCACCTTGTGTGCAGATTCAGGTACCAGGGTAGAGCGATAGTTGAGCTACCCCTTTTGGAGCATTGTTCGGAGATTTTGAGGTAGCTGCTCGGTGTCCGTAGCCTACTCTTTTTCCTTCCTACTCTGTCATTTTACTTTACTTCCCAGACTTGTTGTAGTAGAGAATGTTTATTAGACTGTATCACTTCTTAGATGCTCATTACGGTTGACTCCAGATGTTGGGGCTGTCTTTAGACGTTATGATCTTTTTAATTGTTTGAAATGTTTAAAAGTGGAAACTATTCTGAAACATAGGATAATTTATGTATCAAATAGGAACCTTATGATATTTTCAGTAAATTTGGCTAGCCTAGTACCGCGATAGGTGCCATCACAGCCAGTTTAGATTTGGGGTCGTGACACAGGTGCCCTATTTAAATGGTCGGATAAGTGTGAGGCGAGCTTCCAGAAGCTCAAGTCAGCCTTGACTTCAGCACCGATATTGGTCTTACCATCATGTTCAGGATCTTTCACGATATATTGTGATGCTTCCCGTGTTGGGTTGGGAGCAATATTGATGCAAGAGGGCCAGGTGATAGCATATGCGTCTCGACAGTTAAAGATTCATGAGAAGAATTATCCTGTCCATGACTTAGAGTTGGAAACCATTGTTCATGAATTGAAAATATGGAGGCACTATCTTTATGTCGTGCCATGTGAGGTTTACACGGATCAACGTAGCCTCCAGTACATGTTCAATCAAAAGGATCTTAATTTGAGATAGAGGAGATGGTTAGAGTTATTGAAAGATTGTGACGTCACTATATTGTATCATCCGGGGAAGGCCAATGTGGTGGCCGATGTATTGAGTAGGAAAGCAGTAAGTATGGGCAGCCTTGCATGTATTCCAGTTGGTGAGAGACCGTTAGCTTTATATATTCAGACATTGGCTAATCAGTTTGTGAGGTTGGATACTTCGCCCAACCATGCTCTAGCTTGTACAGTTGCTCAGTCTTCCTTATTCGAGAGTATTAGAGATCGGCAGGATGATGACCCGCACTTGAGGGTCCTTAGGGACACCGTTCGGCACGGTGGTTCCAAGAAGGTTATAGTTGGATATAATGGTGTTTTGAGGATGCAGGGTCATATAAGTGTGCCTAATGTTGATGGCCTTCGTGAGTTGATTCTTGAAGAAGCTCACAGTTCTAAGTATTCTATTCACCCGAATGCTGCCAAGATGTACCAGGACCTGTGACAGCACTACTGGTGTCAAAGGATGAAAAAGGATATCCTTGCTTATATGGCTCGTTGTTTGAGTTGCCAACAGGTGAAATATGAGCATCAGAGACCCGGTAGTTTACTTCAGCATATAGAGATTCTTGAGTGGAAGTGGGAGCGTATCACTATGGACTTCATTGTTGGACTCCCACGGACTCAGAGGAAGTTCGACGCCGTTTAGGTTATTGTGGATAGGTTGACTAAATCAGCACATTTCATTCTAGTGGCAAGTACTTACATTTTGGAGCGGTTTGCAGAGATATATACTCGAGAGATTGTTCGCCTTCACGGTGTGCCTGTGTCTATAATTTCTTATCGAGGTACGCTTTACCTCACACTTTTGGAGGGCAGTTCAGCGAGAGTTGGGTACCCGAGTTGAGTTGAGCACCACATTTCATCCTTAGACGGACGAGCAGCCCGAGCGTACTATTCAGATTTTAGAGGATATGCTCCGCACTTGTGTGATTGACTTCGGAGGTTCTTGGGATCAGTTCTTACCGTTAGCGGAGTTTTCCTACAATAATAGTTATCAGTCGAGCATTCAGATGGCTCCCTATGAGGAATTATATGGTAGACGGTGTAGATCACCAGTTGGGTGGTTTGAGCCGAGACATTCTCGGTTATTGGGTACAGAGTTAGTTCAAGAGGCCTTAGATAAGGTCAAGATTATACAGGATCGACTTCGTGCAGCTCAATCTAGGCAAAAGAGTTACGCCGATCGTAAGGTTCGAGATGTGGCATTCATGGTTGGAGAGAGAATATTACTTCAGGTATCACCCATGAAGGGTGTCATGAGATTTGGGAAGAAGGGCAAGTTGAGCCCTAGGTATATCGGGCCATTTGAGATTCTCGATAGAGTGGGGGAGGTAGCTTATAGACTTGCGTTGCCTCCAGGATTATCCTCAGTTCATCTGGTATTTCATGTATCTATGCTCCGGAAATATCATGGTGGCCCGTCCCACGTGTTAGATTTCAGCTCTATCCAATTGGACAAAGATTTGACTTATGAGGAGGAGCCGGTAGCCATTCTAGACCGGCAGGTTCATCAGTTGAGATCAAAGAGAGTTACCCTTCAGCTCGAGTGTAGTAGATGGGCCAGCCTGTTGAGGTGACTATTTGGGAGTCTGAGTCGGACATGCAGAGTAAATATCCCCACTTGTTTGCCAGTGTAGGTAATTTTTGATGTTTGTTCGAGGACGAACATTTGTGTTAAGAGGTGGAGAATGTGATGACCCAAAGGTTCATCTTATAAATTAAGACTCCGTTCTAAGCTCGTTATCCTTAAAAAGATTAACTTTAATTACCTTGATTTGCATGCACAATCTGGGCGTGAAACCGAAAAGCTTTTATGTGAAAATATGAGAAATAGTAATTTTTTGAATTTAAAAATTTGGTTTAGTTGACTTTGTTCAACATTTTTAGTAAATGGGCCCGGATATGTGACTTGGGCACGATCCCGGGAGGTCTACAGTAAAATATGGGACTTGGGCATATGCCCGGAACTGAATTCCGAGGTCCCTAGCCTTAAAAATCAATTTTTGAAAGAAATTATTTTGTTAGATTCTTAATGAAATAAAGAAATGAATTAATATTTGAAACCATTGGTATTGGACCCGTATTTTGGTTCCGGAGTCCGGTACAGGTTTGTTATGATATTTAAACCTTATTTGTGAAATTTGGTGAGAATCATAATTTATTTGACGTGATTCGGACGTCCGGTTGAGAAATAGTGAAAGCTGAGTGTTCTTGAGAAAAATGATGAGTTTTGAGGTTAAATCCACAATTTTAAATGTTATTTTCATTATTTGATCGCACGAGCAAGTATGTATGATGTTTTTAGACTTGCGTGCATGTTTGTTTTGGAGCCCCGAGGGCTCGGGTGAGTTTCAGGTAGGTTACTGGATGTTTTAAACTTAGAATTTTCTACCGTTTTTCTGCTACAGGTGCACAATCAATTTATTCTTCGCGTTCGCGTGGCCTCACGCGTAGAGTAGAATTTCACTAGGGTCATTTTTTTCTATGCGAACATGTGGCCTTGGACGCAAATGCGAAGCACTGGGGGAAACCCTTCGCGAACGCGGCCAGGGCATCGCGAACACGAAAAGTTAAGTGGACCTAAGGGAGGGGAACCCATTTGTTCTAGGCGAACGCGCCTGGTGGACGCGAACGCGAAGGCCACTAGGCCAAGACGCTATGCGAACGTGGCAGGCCCATCGCGAACGCGATAAAGGCCTGCCCAGTTATATAAAACAACTTTTAAAACTCGGGCAGACCCTATTTTCGAACTACAAAGACCTAGAGGCGATTTTCTTCACACAAATTTATCCCCAAGGTGTTGGTAATCAACCCGAAACTCTTCTCTTTCAATTATCCAACGTTTTTCATCACTTTTCAATTCAAAATCAAGAATTTTCATGGTAAAAATTGAGGGTTTAGGTAGAATAAGGGAATTTTGACCTCGAATTGAGGTCGGACTTAGAAACTAATTATGTAACGACCCGACCGTTCGTTTGGTGAGATTAGCTTCGTTTTCCCTGTTTATGCTTTCTCATGTGCTGCTTAGCCTATTTATGATGTGGTGGGTCGGTTGGTTCGGGTTCAGAGTGGTCGTGGTGAGAATTGAGGCACTTAGTCTCTTGAATGGGCTTAATAGTTGGAAAAGTCAACTGAGAGTTGGCTTATAGGTAAACGACCCCGGAATGTGGATTTTATGGCTCATATAGCTTCATTAGGTGATTTGGGACATAGGAGTATGTTTAGAATGTGGTTTCAAGGTCCGGAGTAGAATTAGGCTTGAATTGGCGAAATTGAGTTTTTAGCAATTTTCGGTCGGTGGTGAAAAATTAGCTATCGGGGTCAGAATGGAATTCTAGAAGTTGGAACAGGTTTGTAGTGTCATTTTGGATGTGTGTGCAGGTTTACAGGTCATTCGGACGAGGTTTGGTTAGTTTCGGTATCGTTGGTGATTTTTGGAAGTTTGAAGATCCTTAGGCTTGAATCATGGGTTGATTTGGTGTTTTGATGTTATTTTGGGTGTTCTGAGGGTTCGACTAAGTTTGGGTGATCATTTATGACGTGTGGGTATCATTATTTGAGGTCCCGAGGGCCTCAAGATGAGTTCGAATGGTTAACGGAAGAGTTTTTGGCCTTAGAGGGTTGCTGATGTGACCTGTTTAGTGATTTTCGCAGATGCGGAGGGGTGGCCGTAGGTGCGATCACTGCAGGTGCGAATTGGGCATCGCATGTGCGGAAATGGCTAAGGGGGATAAGGACCGCAGATGCAGACGATTGGGCGCACCTGCGAAGTCGCAAGTGCGGTAGGTGAATTGCAGGTGCGGATTTGGACCTTTAAGTGATTTTCCGCAGGTGCGGACCTGGGATCGCATGTGCGATACATTAGCTGCAGATGCGGTCATCGCTGGGCATAGCATATAAATAGGAGCCTTAGCGAATTTTGGTCATTTTTCCACCATTTGTATATGGGTTTGAAGCTTTTTGGAGAGTTTTGAAGAGGGAATTCGAGGGTTCTTCGTGGAGGTAAGATTTTTGGATTTAAAACTCGTTTATATGTGATTATTTGACTGATTGGGGGAGAAAATTATGGAAATTAGTGACAAAAATTGGGGAATTAGGGCTTGTGATTGGAGACCTTTAATTGGGGATTTGAGGGGTCATTTGAGGCTCGACTTTGATGTTCTTGGTATGTATAGACTCGTGGGAGGATGAGTATTCTTGTGATGTGATTTTTATCGAATTCCGAGACGTGTGCCCGGGGGTAGGGTTTGGCCAATTTCGGGATTTTTGGGTGAATATGATAATTTTCGAGTAGGTTTCATTCTTTGGTATATATTAATCATACAAATCTGATTTTTGGTAGAGTTGGAGCAATCAGAGGCTGAGTCTAGAGGCAAAGGCATTAAGGGCTAGGATTTTAGCCGGTTTTGAAGTAAGTAATATATCCAAACTTGGTTCTGAGGGTTCGCAACCCCGAAATATTCTATATCATTATAATTTAGGTGACGCAAGCCAAGTGATGGGCATGCAGGCGTACACCGAGTGATTTGTGGCCTGGCTCATCCCATGGCACCGTCTTGTAGCTATTTCGGATTGATATCCACACTTTTATTGATGTGTTTAATGAGAACATGCTAGAAATCATACTAAGTCAAATGCTAGGGCTTCACGTAGAAAATGCTGAGACCCGAGTGGTGGTATATTACTGTTGCTTTATGTGTTTATTTGATTTTGTATACTCAGTCCTGCCATAGCATATCATTTCATGCCTCAGTCTCGGTAATTGTTGATTTTATATATTTAACATTGTTTCGGGCTAGTTCATGTATCTGTGAGCCCATGTGAGCGAGACTGGAGAGTAATGCCTGAGTGAGGCCGAGAGCCTGTTATATGAGACAGTTATGAGATCGGACTGCACACTGCATTGATACTTTGATCATGCTTTCATTGGATTGATATAGCTATTAGGTCAATAGGAGCCCCTCCGGAGTCTTTACACCCCCAGTGAGCGCATTGATATTGAGGGATGGATCTTCCCTGGGAATGGATCTTGTCCCAAGTTGATGATATGTGAGGGATGGATCAATCCTGGACATGGATCTTGTCCGAGTGTTGTGTTCCGGAGATGGATCTTCTCCGTGGGGATGGATCGGCCTTTTTCCTCAGTACTGAGTGACTACGGTCACCGATGTTTGTGTACTATCCGGGATGGATCTTCCCTGGGCCCGAGAGCCATGTACAGTACTGAGTGGACTTTGATGTGAGTGTTGTGAGCACTAGGTGCATTTCCATACTGTTGATACATTGGATGTAGAGTACTGAGATATACCTAGGTTACAAATCATATCAGTCATATTCTGTTTTCGTTATCGTTAAAACTGTGAATATGCCTAAATTTTGTGTACTGTTTTCATTACAATTATTGAGGTTTAGTCCATCACTACCTCTCACCCGTAGTTTGGGTTCGTTACTTCTGAGTTGGTGTACTCATGTTACCCCCTGCACCTTGTGTGCAGATCCAGGTTCATCGAGACCCGGTAGTGGTTGTTGAGCGGTTGTCAGAGTTTCTTTCGGAGTCGTCGAGGTAGCAGCTAGCAATCACAGCCTCGTCTTCTCCTTCTTTATCCTCCTGTCGCATTTATATTATTTCAAACTATGTTGTCTATTTTGTATTTCGGCACTCTGATCTTTTAGTAGCTCATGATTCGGTGACACTAGATCTGGGATCGGATTTTTAGTTATGTTTTAAATGACGATAAAAGTTTAAATGGATTTTAATGACACCTTTGGCTATTAAATTTACTAATTTTCTAAAAAGTAACTTTAATCCAAATGGAGTGTGTGGCTTTCTTGATTCCACGACAAGCGCCATCACGACCAGGTGTTTTGGGGTCATGACAAGTTAGTATCAGAGCCCTAGGTTAGATAGGTCTCGCCAGTCATGAGCAGGTTTAGTAGAGTCTTGCGGATCGGTACAGAGACGTTTGTACTTATCTTCGAGAGGCTACAGAACCCTTAGGAAATTTTTTTTCACATTCTTGAATTCTATCGTGCGAATCTGTTGATTCCTGGAACTAAACTTCTGTTGTTTTCATTTTCTCACAGATGGTGAGGACTCGTACTACCGATTAGGGTGACCATACACCATCTAGACCAGCGAGAGGTCGAGGCCGCGGTCGAGGCTGTGGCAGAGGGAGTGGTGTAGCTCGCGCAGCAGCCGGGGCAGTACTTGTGGATCCTCTTGTTGTTCAGGATCAAGTCCTTGTCGCAGATGTTCTAGCGGGACCGGCTCAGGCACCGACATTGCGTATTATGATTCTAGGTCTTCGGGAGACCCTAGCTCAGATTTTGACAATGTGCACCAGTCTTGCACAGGAAGTCGCTATGTCAACTACTGCCGCTACTTCTCAGGCCGGGGGAGGCACTCAGAATCCAGCTACCCGGACACCTGAGCAGCTTACCTAGGGGCTTCAGACACCGGGGGTAGCTCTAGCCCAGTCGGTTTCCCCAGCCTAGGATTTTGTTGTCCCACACTTTGGTAGACGATGAGCAGTGCATGTTGGAGAGATTTAGTAGACTTCACCCTCCGACTTTCAGTGGTACTGAGGGCGAGGATGCCCAAGGCTTCTTACACAAGTGTCAGAGGATTCTTCACACAACAGGGATATTAGAGGCCAGTGGGTCCCATTTACTACCTTCCAGTTCTCAGAAGCTGCACTCGCTTGGTGGGAGGCCTATGAGAGGCGTAGACCTGTTGATGCAGCGCCCTTTACCTGGCGTTAGTTCTCCATTCTTTTCCTGGAGAAGTACGTACCGCAGTCCCGCATGTAGGAGCTATACAGGGAGTTTGAGCAGTTGCGATAGGGGGATATGACCGTGGCGCAGTATGAGATGAAGTTCTACGAGTTGGACCGTCATGCTATTTAGCTAGTTCGCACGGATAGAGAGAGGATCAGGAGGTTCATTGATGGCCTCACTTATCAGCTTCGGATTTTTCTAACCAGGGAGAGGGTATCTGGCGCTTCTTTTGAGGAGGTGGTTAACATTGCCAGAGAGATTGAGTCAGTTCGTCGCCAGGAGCGAGTCGAGAGGGAGGCCAAGAGGCCTCGAGGGTCTAGTTTTGGTGGTGTTCATTCAAGAGGCCAGTCTCAGCATAGCAAAGGTCATTCATTTAGGCCTCCTCAGCCAGTCCACCCAGCCTACAATGGTGCATCATCGGAGCATGGTCTCCGCAACTCTCATCTGGGTCGTTCCTCATTCAGTGCTCTTCTAGCCCAGAGTTCATCTCGACCACCATCAATTCAGGGTTCCTAGGCGCGTGGTTCTTCTATCAGTTATTCTTGTTCTAGGGGTTCCCTTCAGTCCCCACCGTCATTTGCTGAGAGGGGTTGCTTTAAGTGTGGTGATCCGGGTCATATCAAGATGTTTTGTCCCCGTCTTTTGGGTGGTTCATTCCAGCAGAGGAGCCAGCCTTCAGCTTCAGTACTAGTTACTTCACCACCCACCCAGGCAGCTAGAGGTGGGGGCCAGTCAGCTAGAGGACGCCCTAGAGGGGGAGGTCGATCAGGTGGATGTCAGGCTCGATTTTATGCACTTCCAACCAGACCAGATGCTATGGCCCCAGATTCATTGATTACAGGTATTGTTTCAGTATGTTACCAAGATGCTTCGGTCTTATTTGATCCAGGTTCCACGTATTCTTATGTTTCATCATACTTTTCTCATTTTCTGGATATGCCTCGTGAGTCCTTAGTTACATCTATTCATGTGTCAACCCCGGTGGGCGATACTATTATTGTGGACCGTGTGTTTCGGTCATGTATGATATCTATTAGGGGTCTGGAGACTCGAGTGGATCTGTTATTGCTTAGCATGGTTGCCTTTGATGTGATATTGGGCATGGATTGGCTGTGTCCGTGTCATGCTGTCCTAGATTGTCACGCTAAGACCGTGACGTTAGCGATGCCAGGATTTTTGAGGGTTGAGTGGAGAGGTTCAGTTGAGTATGTGCCTAGTAGGGTGATTTCTTACCTGAAGGCTCAGCGTATGCTAGAGAAACGGTGTTTATCATATTTGGATTTTGTGAGGGATATCAGTGTTGAGACTCCCACTATTGATTCAGTTCTTGTGGTCTATGATTTTTCGGAAGTGTTTCCTGCTGACCTGCCAGGCATGCCACCTGACAGGGATATTGATTTTGGTATCGATTTGGTGCCGGGCACTCAGCCTATTTCTATTCCACCATATCGTATGGCACCAATGGAGTTAAAGGAATTGAAAGAGCAGCTTTAGCAACTCCTAGATAAGGGGTTCATTTGGCCTAGTGTGTTGCCTTGGGGTGCACCGGTGTTATTTTTAACGAAGAAAGATGGTTCCATGAGAATGTGTATTGACTACAGGCAGTTGAACAAGGTTACAGTCAAGAATAAGTATCCCTTGCCTCATATTGATTATTTGTTTGACCAACTTCAGGGAGCCAGAGTGTTATCTAAGATTGATTTGAGATCCGGGTATCATCAGCTAAAGATTCGGGATTCTGATATTCCCAAGACAACTTTCAGGACTCGTTATGGTCACTATGAGTTTATGGTGATATCTTTTGGGCTGACCAATGCCCCAACAATGTTCATATATTAGATGAACATCGTGTTTCAGCCGTACTTGGATTCTTTTGTTATTGTGTCCATTGATGACATCCTGGTATATTCTCATAGCCAGGAGGAGCACACTCAGCATTTGAGAGTTTTTTTATAGAGATTGAGGGAGGAGAAGATTTATGCAAAGTTCTCCAAGTGTGAATTCTGGCTTGGCTCAGTAGGTTTCTTGGGGAACAAGGTGTCCAGTGAAGGTAATCAGGTTGATCCGAAGAAGATAGAGGTGGTGCAGAGTTTTCCCAGACCGTCCTCAGCTACGAAGATTAGAAGCTTCCTTCATTTGGCGGGATATTACCATCGCTTTGTGGAGGGGTTTTCTTCTATTGCTTCTCCCTTGACCAAATTGACCCAGAAGGGTGTTTTGTTCAGGTGGTCAGACGAGTGTGAGGAGAGCTTTTGGAAGCTCAAGACTGCATTGACCTCAGCTCCAGTGTTAGTATTGCCATCAGCTTCAGGTTCTTATACCGTATATTGTGATGCCTCGAGGATAGGCATCGGTTGTGTTTTGATGTAGGAGGGTAGGGTGATTGCCTACGCCTCGCACCAGTTGAAGACTTATGAGAATAATTACCCAATGCATGATCTCGAGCTAGCAGCCATTGTTCACACCTTGAAGATTTGGTGTCATTATTTGTATTGGGTGCATTGTGAGGTTTTCACTGATCACCGTAGTCTGCAACATCTATTTAAGCAGAAGGATCTGAATTTGCATCAGAGGAGATGGTTGGAGCTTCTCAAGGACTATGATATCACTATTCTATACCATCCGGGGAAGGACAATGTAGTGGCCGATGCCTTGAGTCGCAGAGCACATAGTTTGAGGAGTCTAGCATATCTTCCAGCAGCAGAGAGACCATTAACACTTGATGTTCAGGCCTTAGCAGGCCAGTTGGTGAGATTGGATCTATCAGAGCCCCGTCGGGTATTAGCTCGTATAGCTTCCAGGTTTTCTCTTTATGACCGGATCAGAGAGCGCCAGAATGATGACCCACACTTGCTCGTTCTTCAGGACAGGGTCTGACCAGGTGATGTTATGCGTGGCTATAATTCATGATTTTAAGCATTATATACCTTGCATTTTGTGTGCTTTAATGATAAAAATACACGTCGTATGTGCCTAATGGAGTTTATTTAATGTGTAGGTGAGTTGGAAATGGAAGCCGAGCTAAATGAGAGCATAAACGTCGGAAAATACG
>ML386497.1:17892-44417 GCA_005239525.1 Nicotiana knightiana | reverse complement strand
CCTGGCTCAAAAGGTGAAAAAACCACGACCTACTCCTCAGTAGGATTTGCTCAAACTCTTCACTAAAACTCTGAGCCAAACGGACTTACAAAATAAACTCTTTTGTAATCCTAGGAATAACTCAATCCCTTCGTAGTAACTAGCTCCTATCTAATTTCTACAAGCTTCAAGTTAACTCTAACTTGAACAATGCGTACCTATTACAATTGCTTCTATGAAAGCTGAAAAGATACAATATTAAATCTCCTACTACAACCAACTAGATTCAATGACAAATAGATGGAGCTGGTTCTTCTAGCTAGTCTGTAGCCTTTGTGTCGCACAATAATTCTGCTTGCAAAATAGCTAGGAATTTTGCTTTCAGATCTTGATTCACTTATGCACTTATGCGTTCTTGATTCAAGCAATAATACTTCAATTATTTATAAAGTCAGTTGTTGAGTTTGTCGTTCATTTTTGGTACAACTCTACCTGGAAGAACGAATTCGTATTAAACTCAACTTCCTTCCTTCCTTACTGTCCTTGCTGAATTCAACGTATATTCTCTTATCAATTTGCAACCTTTTCGCATTAGAAGACACTCTCCTTGTTCATTAATACTCCACAATCACATTCATCTCCTATGCATATAAGGTTTGTGTGCCAACGAGTCAGGTCAAGTATGTGTGCTCTGATGGACCTGGTTCAACTAGTCAGACATTTGTCAATCCTCAAAACTATGCAGTGAATTGGGTCAATACTATTGGATGAACCCTAGTAGTTCAACTCTGACTCAAGTGCACTGTCCAGTCTATCATCACTTTCTTTAGGCTAAAAGCTTCTACTCCTTCTTCCATGGGGCACTTTCCTAGGGCCTTTTCGGTTTAAGCATCATCAAAGAGGTTTTCTTGAGAAGATGAGAAACCCTCGGAGTGGTCAGAGCTAATGGTAACTGGTTCTGACAGTTGAGAGGGGGATTTCCCTTTAGACCGGGTGCTTTTATGAGTGGAGGCATAAGGGTTTTTCGAAGCTTTAGCTATTAGAGAGTTAGATAGGAGAAGAGGCAGACTTATAAAGATGAAGAGAGGCGTGAAAAGTCGGGACTGAACCGACGTAACTGATGGGCCAGAGAAAGGGAATAGACACGATTGATTGATTCAGTTTCCATCTCAATTAACCAAAAAGGTAGAAAGAAGTGCTAAAAATGGAGGCACTTAATTAATGTAGCAGGCGGTAATAATAAGATACACGGTACAAAAAGATTTTTTACCAAAATCATTAAAACACGCAATCTTGAGAAGTACCAAAATTCCAGTGCCTTATTTTGAAAAAGTAATAATGCCAAGTAAATCCCTACGGTTTTGAAATCTGTCCTCTAGAAGGGACTTAGTGAAAATATCAGCTAATTGATTTTCAGTACTATTATACGATAATTCAATGTCACCCTTAAGTACATGATCTTTAGTAAAATGATGCTTGATATCTATATGCTTTACTCTAGAATGATGCACTGGATATTTTGATAGACATATAGCCCTAGAATTTTCACATAAATTTTAACAGGCTTAAAGGATAGATCATAGTCACTTAGTTGGTGAGTCATCCAAAGTAGTTGAGCACAACATTGTTCGATGGCATTGTATTCAACATCAGTTGTAGATAATGCAACTGATCCATGTTTCTTATTGGTCCAGGAAATAAGTAATGCTCCAAGTAGTTGACAAGTTCCACTTGTTCTTTTGCTGTCATCTTTATCTATTGCAAGATCTGAGTCTGAAAAACCTTCAAGCCTAAAATTGTTAAGACGTGGATACCTGATAAGTGGAGATTTTGACTACTTATTAGCGCCTTTTAACTTTCATTTTAGTCCAAAAGCGTTAATTGTGTTCCCAAAAACTGGTGAAATATGCTTAATTGCAGGAATGTTGGAAGATGAATTCCTGAGATGAAACCCAACTCAAGAAGGAGTAATCTGAACGCAAGGACAAAAAAGGCACGAAAGCTCAGAAGTGGCAAAGTTCAGAGAATCTGCATTTCAAGACCATCAAAAGTGCAGATCACACAATTATTGTGCAGCCGTAGAAGAAGATCTATGTGGCCACGGTTACAATTGTGCGGACGCAAAAGAGCAAGATGCGGCCGCAGTTACAAATCTGCAGACCGCAGAAAGAATACAGTGCGACCGTAGTTCAGAATTATGCGGCCGCAAACTTCCAATCCTGTCAAAATGAAGAAAAGTACGGACCGCACATGAAATTGTGCGGCTGCATGATCTCGTCCAATTTCACTCCTCAAATCGGGGTTATGAAAAAGGTTGTTGCAATAGTAATGCCCAACAAGAGTCGGGGTGGAATTCCGTAGAGAGCTATATGTATGGGAGTTAGTAGTATATATCTTAGCATGTGAGTTTGTATATAATAATTTGCAACTCCACAAAAGTTGGTTCTTTTAAAATCTAATCTAATCTACAATTGCAATTTAAGAAATGAAACTAGAAGATTGTTTTTTATTTTTTTCAAATGCTATAAAAGGCCTAGGGCTATGACCTTCACCTAGGTGTTTGCCTAATAGGTTATAAACTTTAAAGCTTGTTTTATTGGTTAGGGTGTATTATAGCTGTCAACACTCGATTATCCACTCAATACCTCTCGGTCAGAGAGTGATTTTTCCCAATTTGGATTTTTCAAGTCCAAATGGGTATTGAACAAAATGGTTGATAAAAAGCTCAAGTCGGGTTTTACTATCTTTAGGTTCAACCCTTTAATTGGGCTTATCAATCTCTCGATTGACCCAATTTCTTGTTAGCCAAGTTTTTCTAGACTAAGTCTCTCTTTCTCAAGTAGAGGCATAGTCAAATAGGCATGAACTAAGGTTTGCAACCATTAATTCCACAAAATAAAGCAAGAATAAGGCTAAATAATAAGCACCCAACCACAAACAAGTAATAGATCAAACCCCCATTAAGTTTGCACACTAGGGTTGGGTCACAACCCTAGTGAAAATCTAAATACTTATATTTAAAATGGAAGAAATAGAAGAAGAAATGATAACTAAACTTATATTACTGATTAAAATGATGAAACCAATGTTTAATTAGCTCAAAATAGCAAAAACTACTAAAAAGAGTAAAATAAAACATCTACTATTGCAGCTGATGTCAAAAGTTGACCTAAAAAGAGAAACTCTTCTATTTATACAGGGCTGGAAAATTCGGAAAAAATGCCCTTTCGGAGGATCTACGGCAACACAATTCCATGTGCGGTCCGCACTTTTCTTTTGCTTGACAGGGTAGGAAGTCTACGGCCACATAATTTTGAATTGCGGCCGCACTACATTCTTTTTCTGGTCCACAGAATAGTAACTGCGGTCGACCCTTGCTCTTCTGCGGTCCGCACAATTGTAATTGTGGCGGCATAACTCTTATTTTATGACCACACCATAATTATGTGGTCCGCACTTGTGATGGTCTTGAAATGCAGACTCTTTGAACTTTTCTCCTGACCCAGTTTCTGCGACCGCACAATTCATGTGCGGACCACAGTTTGCACCAGTCTCTGATGGATTTTTCTTCACAACCTGCGGCCACAGATGGTATTCTACGGTCCGCACTTCTGAGCTTTGGTGCATTTTTTTGTCCTTGAGTTCATATTACTCCTTTTTGAGTTGGATTTCATCTATGGAGTTCATCTTCCAATATTCCCGCAATTAAGCACATTTCATCAATTTTCGGGAACACAATTAAACGCTTTTGGACTAAAACAAAAGCTAAAAGGCGCTAATAAATAGTCAAAATCCCCACTTACCAACTCCCCCAAACTTAAGCTTTTTATTGTCCTCAAGCAAATAAAGTAGTTTCCGCCTCCACAAATTAAGAGCCATTCCAGCTAATCAAAGGTGAATCAGTCACACATCAATTCGGATCAACAATTACCCACACCAGTTATGAAGTATCAACATGGCAACAAGTTAAACTTTTAAGCACAAATAGTTCTAATTTTACACTTGAGCATCAAGAGTTGACTTTATTCATCAAAGAAGCTCTCTCCTTTATGTAGGTCATTGTGGATCCCAATCTCCTCCTCCTCTACTCTCCTTTTGCATATCTCACTTAAGAATATAGCACTCAGTCCAAAGATTTGCGAAAGTTCACTTATCTCTCTCAAAGGAATGTTGCAAGTACGAATTTAAGTACCATAGGCTTTCCCCTCATGTAGATCACCACTAATGTAAGTTCACTCGTCTTGAAAACACATAGGGCTCATACTTCCTTAAGCACTCCATTTTTCTTTTCTCGGCTCATACTTTGCCAACTCTTTGAGGCATTTTCTTTTCCTTAGGGGAAATAGAGAGACTTAGCATCACTCTTTCTTGGTCATGATATTCATTTTCTACTTCTTTGATTTCTACATGCTTTGCATCATTACTTTTCTTTGAATCCCTTCAACTCTTCAACTTATTCACTTTCTTTTTTGCATTTTTCATTTTGTTCTTTTTTTTCCTTTCCTTTCTTCTCATCATTTGTTTTATCTTTTTGTGCCTTGATACCATTTTCAAACTCCTCGTCTCTCCCCAAAAATTATAGTTTTAGCCAATTGTTTCACAAGAGTATTAAGGAAATCTCGGATGCCAAGAGATGGTCACGACAAAACGGGTAAGGGTTTGTAACATGGTTATCAAATGAGAAAGGTTTTGAGGATAAAATGGGTTGACTAGGGATAACAACATTGGTGGGCAATGAAAAATTTCAAGAGGGTCAAGGAGAGCCTATAATCACTTCTCAAGCCAAGCAAAACTTAAAATTTCACCTACAAGTTCTAGACCGTTCACACGGGTACTTGGACTTGCAATAACAACATCTCACCTCTCACGCAGCTGGATTGTTAAAGAGTGTTGAGGGCCCAAAACAACCATATTCAAGATTGAAAATCACTATGGTTCGATTAAACCACTCGATAATTGCCTAAGTCAACAAAAGAGTCAAAAGGTCACTAACTAGAGCTATTTGTTTTTTTCAAAAAGCTTGTTTTTAGCCATAAGCACGTAGTTAAGCATGTTTGACTCTTAGAGCATGAATCAATTAGGTCTTCTTATTCATTATTACTACTATTCTACCTAAACACCAAAAACATACTCAATCCCTTAAGAAGGTTGTCACGCTATCCATCATAGGGAAGAGTTACCCAGTTGACACAAAAACCACCTTTGGAAAGAACCGTGGCATTAAGAAAATTAAAGGCTTATTATCCACTAAAACATAAAAGAAGCTATTAAATAAAAAAACTACTAATTAAAAGAAAATAAAAAAGAAGCTACTAATTCAAAAAGAAGACAAACATAAAGATAAAGAAGCTATAAAACAAAAAACTATTGAAAGCTAAACGAATATACATAATGAGGGATAAGAGATAATATATACATAATGAGAAATAAGGAGAAAATAGTAATAAGTTAATTACAGGCCAAATGTCTCATAGTTATCAAAATACAGAATCATCAGAATATCAAAGAAACTCCCCCCCACGAATAAAAATGATCATTGTCCCCAATGCTTAACAAAATAAGAGTAAAAGAAGGGTGAGAGTGAAGAAAACTCTCTATGGATTTGTGGCCATCTCTGTGTCCCCAGTAGTGGAACCGACCTCACTCTCCAATTGGGTTGGTGAACATCTGACGGACTGAATTGGCAGTGTCAGCAGCAAGGTCTGGCTCCTAAGACTAGCCAGCTGCTGCAGTGGGCTCTATGGGATCTGGGCCGGGGTGGTGCGGGTCTGTCAACACGTCAAATGGATTTTCTCCAGCTGCTGTAAGCTTGGTGACCTATCACCGGAGCTTATCCACTGACTTCTTCGAATCCTGTGACTTTTGCATCTTCTTCACTTCTTTGGCCAACACTTCAATCACGGACCCATGCTGTACCAGAGTGGCTATAATCGTGTGCAGATTATCCAGGATTTTCTTCAAGGTTTTTTTGACAGTGGGAGGAATCTGGGGTGCCGGCATAGATGACTATGCTGCAACATGACCGGATATGTCAGACAGCTTTGCAGTAGCTGTCTACATCTAGTTGTTGAGGCTCACCAGTGTTTAGGAGACTGGAAACACTGAGAGTGGAGCAGAGGGAATAGGCACCGGCTTCAAAGACGAGGTGGGAAACACCAAGGCTGAAGGTAGAGGCATGGCGGATGCATTGGTAGAAGGATCTGCTGAAGTGGAAGGCATATCTACTAACTCTTCAGCTACCACCGATGGCTCATTAGATTGGCCTACGGTAGTAGTCGAGTGACCCTTTCTCTTTGGGTTCTTTGGATCCATTAGAAAATACCAAGAGAAAGGCTTATTTTCCCGAACCTGTGTTAAAATCTCTAGGCTATACCCGTGCATCCATAATGTAACGACCTGGTCGGTCGTTACGTAGAACCTGCATTATAATTACTGTTATTGCCTTGTCATAGGTTGGTATTACTATTATTGATGTGTTAGAGTTGGTAGGCTCGGAATCAGAATGGTTGTAGTGAGAATTTAGTCACTTAGTCTTTAGAAATAGCCTTATAGTTGAAAAAGTCAACTGAGAGTTGACTTATTGATAAATGACCTCGGAATACGGATTTTATGGTTCGGATAGCTTCGTTAGGTGATTTGGGAGACAAGAGTGTGTTCAGGATATTTTTGTGATGTCCGGTGCAGAATTAGGCTTGAATTGGCGAAAGTTAATTTTTGGTGATTTCCGGTGGGCAGTGGAAAATAGGCTATCGGGGTCAGAATGGAATTTTGGAAGTTGGAACAGATTCTTAATTTTATTTTGGATATGTCTGCAAAATTTCAGGTCAATCGGAGTTGCTTTGGATAGTTTCGGCATCGTTGGTGGATTTTAGAAATTTCAAAGTCCTTAGGCTTGAATCCAATGTGATTTTGGTGTTTTGATGTTATTTTTAGTGTTTTAAGAGTGCAACTAAGTTTGAATGATCATTTATGAGGTGTTGGTAAAATTGGTTGGGGTCGCAAGGGGCTCTGGATTGATTTCGGGTGGTTAACGGGCATTTTAGCCTTAGGAAAATCTGCTGTTTTTCTGGTGTTTTGAGAGCTGAAGGTCCTTCATCGCGATCGCGTAGGTGAGGATGCGATCGCGTAGAGTAATCTGAGGGCTAGGCGAAATTTTGCATCGCGATCGCAGGAACATGAGTGCGATCGCATAGGTTTGGAGGGATGAGCAGTGCAATCGCGTGTGTGGAGGTGTGATCGCGTAGAATAAAATGGGGGCGCGTGAGTGTGGACGGTTGGCCATCGCGACCGTGTGATGTCGTGTGCGATCGCAGTGGGCTGGGAAGCAGAGCTTCGCAATCGCGTGAGCTAAGCTGCGATCGTAGAGAGTAATTTTGGCAGTTGGGGAATTTGTGATTCGCGATCGCGATGTGGGTCCCGTGATCGCGATGAATAAGAACTGGGCGGTTTATAATTAAACCCTCCGCGACCATTAAAACTTTTAACACCATTTTTGAACGGAAAAAGAGCTTAGAGGCGATTTTGAAGAGAGGAAATTATCGTTCTTCATTGAGGTAAGTATTTTGGACCCTAAAACTCGATTATAGGTGATTAAGGAACAAAATATCAGTGTTTAATCCATGAAAGTCAGTAGAAAAAGGTGGGGTTAGGGCTTGAGATTATGAGACCTTTAGGGATCGATTTGAGGGGTCAAACGAACTCCGATTTTAGCATTCTTTATATGTACCGACTCATGAGAGGATGAAGAACATTTTCGTATAAAATTTTTTTAGTTCCGATATACGGGCCCGGGGGTCGAGTTTTGGCTAAATTCGGGTTTTATGCTAAAATTGGTACTTATCAATTGGAATTCATTCCCTTAGCATAGTTTGATGATAAAGATCTGATCTTTATAAATTTGGAGCACTCGGAAGTTGATTCGAGAGGCAAGCAGGTTGCAGAGTAGCTTTTCGGGCTAGTATGAGGTAAGTAATGTCTTTAAATCCTGTCCTGAGGGTATGAAACCCCGGACCTTGCATCCTTTCACGGGTTTTGGAATGCAAAGATAGGAAATTTGGAGATATACTCCTTTTTAGGCAACTATTGAGTTATAAAACCGATTTTAAAGCCTATGCTTAATAGTATTGATATATTTTGATATAATTTGGGCTGCAAGCCATGTTTGGGGCCTAGTCCCGATCTGTTTACCCCTTGGGGGCTGTTTTTACTATTTTCCTCACTTGATATGTTATGGTTTTCACTCAGTCTTTTCTTGATAATTGTTTTGACACTTAGAGTATTTTGATATTATTTCTTGAAAATGAAACACTGTTTTGGGTCGAGAACCCGGTATAATGATGGCCCGAGTGGCATGTTGAGAGTGTCTGACTGAGTGAGATTGCGGGCCAATTTGTGAGGAGGTTATGATACGAGAGAGGCCGAGGGCCAATATTGTGAGTGATTTATGCCATGATGTGGCTTGTTATAGCACTTGGGATGTAGGAGCCCCTCCGGAGTCTGTACACACCTCCAGTGAGCGCATGTACCTACTGAATTCGAGTGATGCCCGCGGGGCTGATACTGAGTGACTGTGAGGTTGCCCGCTGGGCTGATACTGAGTGACTGTGAGGTTGCCCGCTGGGCTGATACTGAGTGACTGTAAGGTTGCCTGCTGGGCTGATACTGAGTGATGGTGAGGTGCTGAGGGAAATTGTTACGAGAAATGATTATGGCCCGAGGGGCAAATTTATGATGATTTTACAGAGTTTTTGACTGTGATTCACTTCGTTTTTCAAACTGATTTTTACTGAGAGTTTTACTGAGGTATATTGAAATTATACTTGTTTCAAAGGATTTCTGGAAATTGGTTTTCGAACTTATGTATTTGATGAGTACTTTATGGTGAGTTGGTGTTTTACTATTTTTGTGAATTAGTGTATCTATGCTGTGTGTCTCGCATTTCTCAGACTGTGATTTATTTTCATTACTACTGAGTTGGTGTACTCATCATTACTCCCTGTTCCTCTGTGCACAGATCCAGGTACCGGTTCGGAGCAGTAGCTGTCTTCATTCGTATTCAGCAGCTTACGGGATTTCGAGGTAGCTGTTCAGCGTCCGCAACTTCTCCATTTCCATTCCTTTATTAATATTAGTATTTATTTCATAGACATTAATTAAGACACTAGCATAGTTAGTTTGTTTTCTTAGATGCTCATGATCATTGACTCCAGTCTTGGGAGGGTTGTTTAGAATGTTAGATTATTATTGGGGCGTAAAGACTTAAAGAAATTATTTTATGCTTTGTTGTTGCTGTTATTGATTATTGAAACATTATAATAGAACATATGGGTAGCTATGTGATGGTTGGCTAGCCTAGTTCCACGATAGGCGCCATCACGACCTGTTAGGATTTGGGGTCGTGACACATAAGGTACTCAATGAGGATTTTGGTATACATGTAGGAGGTATCAGCCTACCTGGCGACCACTGAAATATTGAGCGACATAACGGCACCCACATTGATCGGGTAGCCGACCATAATAGAGGCGACTAGGACTGCCCGTGGAATAGGTGAGTTTGTGTCGTTATGGCATGGGTCTATTCTCCTGCATACGAAGGTCTGACATCCCTTCGCCTCGAAATTTAGGGTGTTCCGCTGAATAGGAACCCCTGCAGTGATCCATAGTGGTTGTGACCCTGGGGCTGCAAGAAGCTCAGCTAGCCATAGGCGAGCTGCATTACCCATCACCAGCTTCTCCAAATATTGTGCCGGCTCAATGTCCTCAAACCCCAAGTAGGAGTTTAGTGTGTGCTAGTCGAACCGCACCTTTAGATTTACCACTTTTGTAACTTTGGTCCCTTTCTTTATGTGTTCCACATTGGCATAGAACTCCCGAACCAAATACTCCTTGGCATCCACACATGACTAGGTGAACCATATGCACCCCTTTCTCTCACAGAACTATCTCAACACAGCTGGATTATACTCGTCAAGATCTTGAAGTTGGAGCTGCCGCTCGAGAGTGAGTGATTTCACTGGCCACCACCCACGGAAGTTGGTGAAGGAATCTCGACTCACAAAATGGTCCTCCCATACCTTTTTCTTCTTCTACCTCTCAAGGCCGGAAACTGTAGTATCACCCCCTTGTCCATCGTCTGGAATATCATCAACAGTAGCTGTTGGTGCCTTAGGAACAAGTGTAGAAGAGGGATATGAAGCCTAACTTGCACTCTATGAACCCTCGAAAGTTCTATGTGAGGAGAAAGGCTCGTCCCCGAGTTGATACCTTCCATGTGGCTGATGTGGATGTGATTGGACAACAGGTTGCTCTGGCACTCAGTTGCCCTCTGATGCTTTTTGAGATGGGGCATATGAACTAGATTCTAAGGGCTCGGGCTGTCTTCGTCAGCCTACTAAAGCTTTCTTGGTGATTATCTTTTGGAGGGCAAGGGGTAAATTGCTTTTGCCTCAACCTGTGGAAGGTTCACCCCTCCTCTTTGAAGTGTCACCGCGCTCACAAGATCTAACCATTTTCTGTAATAAGAAAAAATATCAGTCAGTGGTAATTCAAATGCACACAGACAATATTACACATTGTAGAACATGAGTGCATAATGGGGAAATGCTATCCGCACAATTACAAGTGCGACCTTAGACTTGGTTGTACGGACCGCACAATATGAACTTGCAGCCACAAAAATGGAACTGCGGTCCACATAATTTTGAGTGCGACCGCAGATTTGAAGTGCGGTCCGCACAATAATCATCGCAGCTGCACATTGGACATCCTAAAATGTCAACTCTCTAAAGACAGAGAATAGGCTATTTTGCGGCCGCACACACTTTTCTGCGGCCGTGGTGGTATTTCTGCGGTCCGCACAATTTCAAGTGCGGCCGCGTAATTTACTTGACTAAAGACCCTAGATCTCAACTTCTGCGGATCACACAATTTCTTGTGCGGCCGAAGATTTCATGCCTAAATCAATCAGACTTCCTAGGGTTTCCAATTTTTGCACAAATTCAACATGGTATTCACTATTAAGCATGCAAATCAATTTGGCCAGTCCCCATAAAGAAATTAGCAGTTGACCCATTAAGATTAAACCCCACATGGTAGTAAAATTTAAATCTATTGATAAATGGCCTAAACTACCTAAATATTGTAAATTAAACTTAAAAAAATTGAAATTTTTTATGTGTAATTAAAGCATACCAAATATGAAGGAGTGCAACTAAGTGATCCCGGATGTGGATGGAGTGTGGCAAATGATTGAACAAATAGTTTCAAAGTGATAAAGTTTAGCGTGCTCACAGAGGGAAAAAAATGTACAATAGCCCTAAGGCTACTATTTATACTAACGGCCTGGCTGGAGGAACAAAATAGGAGTGTGGCCGCATAATTCCTTCTGCGGTCTGCACTCTGTTACCTGGGGGCTCAAATGCCTTTGATGATCTGCAGTCTGCACAATTTGGGGTGAGACCGCATATTTTTACTGCGGACTGCAAAATTTGATGTGCGGCCGCAGATTGGCCATTTCTCTGACAAACCAAACTTCAGAGAGTTTTCAATTTTCCATCTCAATTTTTGCGGTCCGCACTCAAATTATGCGGCCGAAGTTCCTTTCTGCTATAGCACTCACAATTGTGCGGTCCGCACTTTTTCCACATTCAGCCAATTTTTCTGAGCATAATTCTTGTAAAGCACACTCATTCCTACAACACACTTCAAATCCAGTTAGCACAAAAATAGTATCTATCTACAAAAAAAAAAAAAAAAAAAAAAAAAAAAAAAAAAAAAAAGAGAAAGAAAACATGGGTTGCCTCCCAAGAAACGCCTGATTTAACATCGCGGCATGACGCAGATTACCGTCACTTCATATGCATAATTGCCATCACATGGCCATCATTAGCTTGTTTGAAACAGTGCTTCACCCGGTGACCATTGACTCGGAATACCTCATCATTTTTTTTCTTCAAGTCCAATACACCAAAAGGTGTCACACCTACAATTTCAAAGGGAGCACTCCATTTGGATTTCAGCTTTCCAGGAGACATCTTCAATTGTGAGTTGAACAACAAAACAAGGTCACCCATCTTGAACACATTGTTTCGGATGCATTTGTCATGAATGTACTTCATCTTCTCTTTGCACAAGGACAAACTTGCATATGCATGGTACCGGAACTCATCCAATTCATTCAAATGTGCAACCCGCAAGTTAGCGGGTGCATCCCAATCAAGATTCAGTTTATTTAAAGACCACATGGCTTTGTGCTCAAGTTCCACCGGAAGATGACAAGCTTTGCCAAACACCAACCGTTATGGAGACATCCCGATAAGAGTTCCGAACATAGTCCGATAAGCCAATAATGCATCATCAAGCTTCTTTGACCAATCCGTCCGGTTAGCATTCACTATTTATGACAAGATACTCTTTATCTCCCGGTTGGAGACTTCCACTTGACCACTAGCTTGAGGATGATAGGGAGTCGTAACATTATGATTTAAACTATACTTGCTAAGAAAAGTGTCAAAAGCCTTGTTGCAAAAATGCGACCCCCCATCCTGTGGAGTACCAAATCTTGTGAAAATATTCTTCTTCAAAATACCACCACACTTCTCACTTCATTGTTGGGTAGAGAAACAACCTCCACCCATTTAGGCACATAATCAACCGCGACCAAGATGTAGGAGTTTCCACAATAACTCACAGAAGGACCCATGAAGTCAATACCACACGCATTAAAGATATCAATCTCCAAAATCATAGTGAGAGCCATTTTGTTCTTCTTCAAGATTCCACAGGCCCGTTGGCCTTCATCACAAATTTTCACCATATCACTATAATCCTTGTAGTGGGTGGGACAATAGAAACCACAACTTAGCACTTTGGCCGCTGTTCTTGCTCCTCCATAGTGACCACCATAAGGCAAAGAATGACAAGCATCAAGAATAACATTTTTCTGTTCATCCGGTACACATCTTCTAATGACCCCATCCGTGCAAATACACAAAAGTTATGGCCCGTCCCAATAATAATCTTGACAATACCGTTTGAGCTTCTTCCTTTGATTTGAAGAGAACTCATCCAGGATGATTCCACACACAAGGAAGTTTGCTAGATCGGTGAACCATGGCACTGCCTTCAATGAAATAGCCAAGAGTTGCTCATCGGGGAAGGAGTCATTGATTTCAAGGCCATCATGCAACCTCCCCTCCTGCTCCAAATGAGACAAGTGGTCCGCCACTTGATAATTCACTCCCTTTTCGATCTTGGATGTCAACATCAAACTCTTGCAACAATAGAAACCCATCTCGTCAACCGATATTTGAATCTTTCTTTCTCATAAGACAGCGAAGTGCCGCATGATCCGTATGAACAATAACCTTTGCACCCATCAAGTATGAGCAGAACTTCTCAATAGCAAACAGAATGGCAAGGAGCTCTTTTTTGGTAACGATGTAATTCACTTGGGCATCATTCATGGTCTTACTAGCATAGTAGACTAGATGAAAAATATTGTTGATACATTTCCCCAAAACTGCTCCAACCGCTACATCACTAGCATCACACATGAGCTCAAAAAAAATACTCCAATTAAGAGCGGTGATAATGAGAGTAGTTGTCAACTTGAACTTTAGCAATTCAAAGGCTCTCATGCAATCATCATTGAAGTGAAATTTATCATCTTTCTCCAAAATCTTGCACAAGTGGTTCACCACTTTGGAAAAAATTCTTTATGAAGCGCCGGTAAAACCCCGCGTGATCCAAGAAACTTCTCACGCCTTTCACTGATGTTAGAGGTGAAAGTTTAGAAATCACCTCTATCTTCGCCTTGTCGACCTCTATGCCCTTATTTGAAATCTTGTGGCCAAGGACAATGCCCTCCTCGACCATGAAATGGTATTTCTCCTAATTCAACACCAAGTTCGTTTCTTCACACCTTGCAAATACTTTATCCAAATTTGCCAAGCAATCATCAAAGGAATCCCCGACTACCGAAAAGTTATCCATGAAAACTTCAAGGTAGTCCTATACCATATCCGTAATGATCGCCATCATACAACGTTGAAAAGTTTTCGGTGCATTGCATAAGCCAAATGGCATCCGCTTGAAAGCGAAGTTCCATAGGGACAAGTGAAAGTTATTTTCTCTTGATCTTTCGGGGCAATAAGGATTTGATTGTAGCCCAAATATCCATCTAGAAAGCAATAGTAAGCACGACGGCCAACCTATCAAGCATTTGGTCAAGGAAGGGTAGTGGAAAATGGTTTTTCCACTTGACTTTGTTTAGCTTCCGATAGTCCATACACACTCTCCACCCGTTCACCGTTCTCGTGGAAATCAACTCGTTCTTATCATTGGTGACCAAAGTCATGCCCCCCTTATTCGGAACACATTGCACCGGAGAAGTCCACGAACTGACAGAAATGAGGTAGACAACCACGTCATCTAACCACTTGATGATCTCCTTTTTGACAATATCTTGCATGGCTTCATTGAGTCTCCTTTGATGTTCAATAGAGGGTTTGGCATCTTTCTAAAAATTACTCTTGTGCGTGCAAAATGCGGGGGTTATTCCTCGAATATCCGCCAAATTCCACCCAATAGCTTTCTTCCTCTTGTGGAGAACCGCCAATGTAGAGTCAACATGCACGTTAGTCAAACAAGAGGAAAGAATAACCGGTAAAGTAGAACAAGGGCCAAGGTATTCATATATGATATGTGGAGGTAATGGCTTCAACTCCAAGATAGGAGGCTCTTCAATTAAAGGATTTGAAGGAGGATTTTCTTATTCTCAAGGTCCAAGGAATGTTTTGGGGGTGCATATTTGTGCTACCCCATTCCTTGCAAGCAATTCACACATTCCATGAACCCATCCATCTCGTCATCATGAAAATTGAGCAAGATGGCCTCCAAAATATCACCCACATTAATCGTGGCACTTATATCATCAATAATCACATCGGTCACCAAGTCCACGAAAGAACAAACTTCATTGCTATTCGGTTGCCTCATAGATTTGCACACGTGGAACACCACCTTTTCATCACCCACCCAAAAAGTGAGTTCTCCGGCTTCCACATCAACAAGAGCCTTCCCCGTAGCAAGGAAGGGTCTACCAAGAATAATCGGCACCTCATAGTCCAATTTACAATCAAAACAAAAAAATCCGCCGTGAGAATGAACGTGTCAACTCGAACCAATACATCTTCAATCACCCCAACAGTCTCTTCATGTGATCGGCCAATTGTAATCTCATAGATATGCGTCTTGGTTTCCCAATTCCCAATGTCTTGAAAACTGAATAGGGCATCAAATTGATACTCTCCCCAAGATCACAAAGAGATTTTGCAAACTCGGCACTACCAATGGTTCAAGGGATTGTGAAACCATCGGGATCTTCCAAGTTAGAAGCCATCGAATGCAAAATTGCACTCACTTGGTGAGTGACTTTGATAGTTTCAAAATGCATCGACCACTTCTTTTTCCCCAAGTCCTTCATAAACTTTGCATAACTGGGCATTTGCTCCAAGGCTTCAACTAATTGCACATTTATAGAGAGACTCTTCATCATATCAATGAACTTTTTGAATTGATTATCTCCATTTTTCTTGGCAAGCCTTTGAGGATATGAGGAGGTGGCTTGGAAATTGTGACTTAGCCTTTTGCACTATCGGTTCCGGTATGTCAATCACATGATCCCTAGACGGGTTCACATCCTCTTTAGTCTCTTCTACCGTGCTATCAATATCAATCCGCACTTCATCAGTTGCTTGCACCACATTGTGTGTGATCTCCTCTTCTTCAACCACTTGCTCATCATCCACAAGTTGCCTTTGACTTGAGGTGGGTGCATTCCCACCTCTTCCACTTCTTGTAGTAACGTCCATGGCATACCACGTATTGTTCCCACCCTTCGGGTTCACCATCGTATCACTTGGTAGTGCCCTCTTAGGACGAGAATTTAAAGCTTGAGAGATCTTACCCATTTGCACTTCTAGATTGCAGATCAAATGTGTTGTGTGAAGCAAGTTGGGCATCGAAATCAACATTCTTCTCCATCATTTTCTTGAACATGTTCTCAATACGACCCATTTCATTGTTGGAAGAACTAGGACCATGAGAAGGATAAGGAGGTGGGTTGCACGGTTGCTGATACATCAAGGGCCTTTGAAAACCCGACCCCCGATTTCCTTGATTGTTATTCCACCTGCCTTGATTGTTGCCTCCCCAATTTCCTTGGTTATTATTGTTATGCCAATTTCCTTGTTTTTTGCTTCCACTTCTATTGCCTCGATTGTTGTTATTCCAATTGCCTTGATTGTTTCCACCTATCCAATTACCTTGATTTTGAGAATTCCAATTGCCTTGATTATTTGAAGGTCTCCATTGTTGTTGACTAGGGCCTTGGAAGTTGTTTCTTTGCCCTTGAAAATTGTTCACATATTGGACCTCTTCTTCTTGGTCATTGTAAGAATCACCTTGATCAAATCCACTATCATCTTGCACAAAATTGTCCACTCTTTGTTGCACTTGTGGACTTCTTGTTCTTCTCTTGTTCACCATCATATTGACTCCATCCATATCATTGACTTGCCTCGGGTTTTGCACTTGTTGAAGTTGAGCCTTTGCCAATTGGTTCATGGTGGTTGTCAACTCGGCTATGGCTTGTCCATGGTCATGCAACTCTTTGTGAAGAAGAATCACATTGGGATCACCTTGTGGAACATTACCTCTAGATTGCCACGCTGATGAAGTATCCGCCATCTCATCCAAAATATCACACGCCTCAACATAAGGCGTAGTCATGAAGTCTCCACCGACAAGTTGATTCACTACACATTGGTTGGCTGTATTGACCCCCCCATAGAAAGTTTGTTGAATCGTGTTCTCTTTCATATCATTTTTGGGGCACTCTTTCACCATTGTTCTATACCTTTCCAATATCTCATGTAGTGGTTCATTGGGATTTTTCTTTAATGCTAGAATTTCATCCCGATGAATAGCCACGTGCCCCAGAGAGAAGTACTTTGAAATAAACTTCTCCACTAGTTCATCCCAAGTACGAATGGAATGATTTGGAAAACGTTCCAACCAATCTAAAGCTTTCCCCTGTAGAGATAAGGAAAAGGTCTTATCCTCAAAGCATCCTAAGAGACATTTGTTTTTTTGCTCCCCTAACAAGTATCTACGAACCCCTTCAAGTGTTTACATGCATTTTGACCTGGTGCACCGGTGAAGAACCCTCATCGATCGAGCAAAGTAAGCATCACGTTGATTATTTGAATGTTGCCCGCCCTAATACAGGGAGGGACTATAGCACTTTCTTACCCTTCATTCGGAAACACCCAGTGTGGAGCCGATCGTGGTAGAGGTAGGGGTGGAGCGGGTACATTGTCTTGAGGCGGTCGGCCTCGTCTATTGGATTGAGGTTCAAGAGGGACCTCATCCATTTGATCATCCTCAATGTCCATATCCTCCAATGCTGTGTTTTCAAGCTCGTTGTTTGCCATGATTGCACCGACAATACTCACAAGTTAGTAACAAGGAAGGAAAAGAAGATATACCAAAAACACACCTAAATATATAGCTAACATCTTTTTTAGCTCCCCGACACTGGCTCCAAAAATTGATCTCATCCAATATCACTCCTCAATTGAGGTTATGAAAATGGTCGATGCAATAGTAATGCCCATCAAGAGTCAGAGTCGAATTTCGCAGGGAGCTATATGTATGGGAGTTAGTAGTATATATCTTAGCATGTGAGTTTGTATATCTAAATTTGCACTTCCACAAAAACTAGTTATTTTAAAGTCCAATTTAATCTACGATTTCAATTAAGAAATGAAACTAGAAGATTGTTTTTGTTGTTTTTTAAATGTTATAAAAGTCCTATGGCTATGAACGTCACCTAGGTTTTTGCCTAATGTGTTATAAACTTTAAAGCTTGTTTTATTGGTTGGGGTGTATTATAGCTATCAACAATCGATTACCCACTAAATACCTCTCGGTCAGAGAGCGATTTTTCCCAATTTGGCTTTCTCAAATCCAAATGAGTATTGAAGAATACGGTTGATAAAAATCTCAAGTCGGGTTTTACTATCTCTAGGTTCAACCCTTTAATTGGGATTTTCAATCTCTCAATTGACCCAATTTCTTGTTAGCCAAGTTTTCCTAGACTAAGTCTCTCTTTCTCAAGTAGAGAGAAAGTCAAAGAGGCATGAACTAATATTTGCAACCATTAATTCCACAAAATAAAGCAAGAACAAGGCTAAATGATAAATACCCAACCATAAACAAACATTAAATCTAACACCCATTAAGTTTACATACTAGGGTTGGGTCACAATCGTAGTGAAAATCTAGATACTCATGCTTAAAATGGAATAAATATAAGAAGAGATGATAATTAAACTTATATTGCTAATTAAAATGATGAAATCAATGTTCAATTAGCTCAAAATAGCAAAAACTACTAAAAAGAGTAAAAGAAAACGTCTACTGTAGCAGCTGATGTCAAAAGTTGACCTAATAAAGTAAAACTTTTCTATTTATACAGTGCTTGAAATTTCGGACGAAAATGCCCTTTCAGAGGATTTACAGCCGCTCAATTCCATGTGTCGTCCGCACTTTTCTTGAGTTTGACAGGATAGGAAGTCAGCGGCCGCATAATTTTGAACTGAGGCCGCACCTTGCTCTTCTGTGGTCCGCACAATTATAACTGCTTTCGCATAGCTCTTCTTCTACGGCCGCAGAATAATTGTGCGGTCCACACTTGTGATGGTCTTGAAATGCAGACTCTCTAAACTTTGCTTCTGACCCAGCTTCTGCGGCCGCAAAATTCATGTGCGGACCGCACTTTGCACCAGTCTCTGATGGATTTTTCTTCACAACCTACGGCCGCAGATGGTATTCTGTGGTCCGCACTTCTGAGCTTTGGTGCCTTTTTTCTTGTCATGGAGTTCAGTTTACTCCTTTTTGAGTTGGATTTCATCTCGAGAGTTCATCTTCAAATATTCCTGCAATTAAGCACATTTCATCATTTTTCGGGAACACAATTAAACTCTTTTGGATTAAAACGAAAGCTACAAGCCGCTAATAATTAGTCAAAATTCCACTTATCACCGCAGAACCTCCGAAAGGGCATTCTTGTTCGAAATTTACAGCACTGTATAACTAGAAGTGTTTCAGTTTTTTAGGTTAACTTTTGACATCAACTGCTACAGTAGCCATTACCTTTTTATCTTTTAAATATTTTTTACTATTTTGAGATATTTGAACATAGATTTTATCATTTTAATCAGCAATATGAGTTTACATATCATTTCTTCTTCTATTTCATCCATTTCAAGCATGAGTAGCTAGATTTTACTTGGGTTGTGATACAACCCTAGTGTGTAAACTTAATATGTGTTTAATTTATTGCTTGTTTATGGTTGAGTGTTTATTATTTATATTTGTTCTTTCTTTATTTTATGGAATTTATGGTTTCAAATATTAGTTCATGCCTATTTGACTTGGTCTTTACTTGAGAAAGAGAGACATAGTCCGGGAAAACTTGGCTAACAAAAAATTGGGTCAATCGAGAGATTGATAAGCCTAATTAAATGATTGAACATAGAGATAGTAAAACTCCACTTGAGCTTTTTATCAACTGTTTTGTTCAATACCCATTTGGACTTGAGAAAGCCAAATTGGGCAAAATCACTATCTGACTGAGAGGTATTAAGTGGGTAATTGAGTGTTGATAGCTATAATACACCCCGACCAATAAAACAAGCTTTAAAGTATATAACCCACTAGGCAAACACCTATGTGAAGGTCATAGTTCTAGGCCTTTTACAATATTTGAAAAAGAACAAAAATAATTTCCTAGTTTTAATTCTTAAATTGCAATCGTAGTTTAAATTAGACTTAAAACAACTAACTTTTCTTGAAGTGCAAATTTAGATATACAAACTCACACACTATGATATACACTACTAACTCCCACACATATAGCTCCTTGCGGAATTCAACCCCGACTCTTGCTGGGTATTTTTCACGAGCCAAATTCTCCCAACCTTAGGGATCGTGATGGCGCCTAACACCACACATTCTAGGCAAGTCAATGTTAGATTTCGCTCAACTATTTCCGTTAATTAATCATTTAAACAGGATAGAATAATTTTAAATTAACTCGATCTAATGGATTTCAATAAATAATTCCAAATATAAGATAAATAAATAATAAATTAAGCGAGCCACAAACTAATTAAATAAATCTAGAACGGCCCCAGAGTCTGGTGTCACAATTCACGAATTACTAAATAATACTACAAATACTGGGCTGAAAGAAATAGTGTAACTGTTCTGAGTATACTAAAACAGTTTTATAAAAATATGAGAAAGACTCTCGGTATCTGCAAACACCGGCATATATACCTCATGTCTCCAAATAAATGAATAGCTGCTCTAAATATCTCTACTGCTGGTCGGTACCCGAATCTGCACAAAAGAGTGCAGAGTGTAGTATCAGCACAACCGACCTCATGTACTGAGTAAGTGCCGAGCCTAACCTTGACGAAGTAGTGACGAGGCTACAGCGGGGCATTATCAACATATAACATGTGACAATAATATATGAAGCAAGAAGGAAAAATCTAAACAAATAAATAAACACTACAACATCAATAAAATAACACAACCGCCTTTTTCCAGGTCTCAGCTATAACCAATACTCAAGCGAATCTCCAAGTTTCCAAACTTTACTTTAAAATAATCATATGTACAAAATATAAGGAAAATCGTAGAGTAATACAAGAATTTCCAAATCCTTAAAATTTAAAAATCAGTAAAGCATCATTATTCCGCATTTTCACTGTCTTGTTGCGGTGTGCAACCCGATCGACCTATTCACCCTTATCACAATCAATTAATTCACCCCTATCACAATCAATTATCCACCCTTATAACAACCCCCTTATCACAATCAGTTTTGTTTATTCATCAAAAACTTTCACAGTGCAGGCCAAACCTTTCAAAATACTTTTATATCAACAATTTCAAACATAAAACAGTATAGCTTGTAAGCTTTAAACAATATCATTCCACAATAAAACCAACCAAAAAATATATATTACCTCCGTAACACTGTCAACCCAACTCAGTCTTTATGTACCATGATAAAATTGAGAGAACAACCAACACTTTTAGCACACTTACAACAATAATTGGAAATAATCAATTGAGGCCAAATAACCACGTAAACCTCAACAATCACGAAACAGTTAAACAACATTTCTCGCAACTTCCTCAATAATATCAAAATGAAACCAACATGAACATAAGTATATATACTTCGTAAAAATAATACCAAACCGCTCAACCGTTTTGTACCACAAGGAAACGAGCTAAAACAACCAATAATCTTTCCAAAATAACCACAACAATATTTAACAATAAAATAATAAGGCCAAGTAGTCATAGAAATAATAATGAACAATTAAGACAAGAATTAATTAAGTTGGGAACGGGAAACGTATCATGTTTAACAGGCAATTTGGTGGTGTGATGCGAGGCTAGAATTCATGGGTTAATATCTTATATGCCTTACATTTTATGTGCGTTAATGATAAAAACACACTTTTTATATTCTTAATGGATTTTATTTCATGTGTAGGTGAAGTGGAGATGGAAACGGACCTAAAGGGATGCAAATACGTCGAAAATATGCTTAAGGGTCGAAGAGGAAACACCCGGGCGATAGCAGGGCGTTTGGCCCCTAAAACCAGGCAGCCCCTGGCATTAGGGGGCGTTTGGCCCCTAAAGTCAGGCAGCCCTGGCGTTAGGGGGGCGTTAGAGCCCAAACGCCAGGCCTACCCTGGCCTTAAGAGGGCGTTTGAGCCCAAACGTCCGGGGTCCCAAGTTCGGTCAATTCTGAGTTTTGACGAGTTTAAGTATTTCCCGGTTGGAATAGAAGTCTCCTACACGTTTAGGGTTCGTCCTAAACATATAAATAGACCCCGAAAACACAACTTGAATAGGATTTCGAAGAATTCGAAGAGAGAAAACCATTGAAGTGACAAAACATTGATTTTTACATCTTTTATTCATTACTTTGTAGTTCAATTATGCAATTTATTTTCGGTTTGATTCTTATGAAAATGTCTAGCTAACTTCTTTAATCTAGGGTTTTGGTAGAAACCGTTGGGGATAAACTTATTGTGTTATTAATATAGTTTTGATTGGTTGATTTATCTTTATTTATTCAACTACGTTCTTGTTGTAGTTGATTGAAAGGGCCCTCAATTAGCTGTTCCTATTTATTATGTATCTACTTGAGAGAGAGTGCATATTTAGGTAGTTGTTTGAACAACATCACTCCCGGAGTATAGACGAAAGTCATAACCGAGGGTTTAGAGGTTGGATTAGAGATAACGATACCTCGGGTGCAAGCTAAAGTGAACTGTAATGCAATCTAGATAGCGTAACTTGAGAGAGTTCGTCTAGTAAATTATCATAATTACTTGAGAGAGATTTATGGTAGATAGAGTGTTCATGATTGATAGAGACGACTAATCAAACTATAAGAAGTATCCGAGAAGGAAGTTCACCGACGGGGGAAACCATAACCTTAGACCTTTATCATAATTGTTTACAACACATTGTTAGTAATTGTTAGTTATTATTATTGTCAGTAGAATTAGTAAAACATCACCAATTTATATTAAAAAGTCTTGAGAGAATTGATTGAGTAAAAGTTGTGTATTCTAAAGACTTGATTGATACGTAAATTCCCTGTGGGATCGACTCTGGGCATAATACCCCGGATTATATTTGCAACGCCCGTTTAGTCTTTTATTAGACATAGTTGAACGTGATCAAATTTTGGCGTCGTTGTCGGGGACTTAACGGTATTATCAATTGAGTTGGAAGAAATAGAAAATTCTAAAATATAGTCAATTTTCTTTAAATTTTCATTTTTACATTGAAAGTTTAACGTNAACCGGACCAACCGGAAAAGAAAACATCAACCACAAATTGAACAAATTGAAACAGACATGGAAGATGCACACAACCGGAACAATCATGGGGATGACGTGGTAGACCCAGTCGCTCAAATAGGGGCATAGGATCCTTTATATGACTGGGCATAACCCACAACTGAGAATTTGGCCACAGCAATACTGGTTCCTCAGATACAGGCCGAGTCCTTTCAGATAACAAATAATATGCTGCACCTATTGTAGAACAAAGGGCTATTCTCAGGGTCATACATTGAAGACCCCCAGCAGCACTTGTAAAACTTCCTGTCAATCTGCAAAACACAGAGGCAGCCTAATGTTACTCAGGAGGCAATAAAACTGTTATTGTTTCCATTCTCAGTGACTGGTGCTTCCCAAACTTGGCTTAACTCACTCCCCATCAATTCCATTACCACATACGAGGAGTTAGTCAAACAGTTCGTGAACAAGTTTCATCCACCTAACAAGACTGCCCAACAAATTGATGAAATCTTGAGCTTCAGACAGAAACCAGCTGAAACACTGCAAGAGACATGGGAACGATTTAAGATTATGCTGGTTATCTATCCACTTCATGGCATTCCAGAGCAAATGTTGGGGCAGCGCTTCTACATGGGTTTAGCTGATACTGTGAAAGCAAATGTTGATGCTTCGGCTGCTGGAGCATTCCTGAGCAAAACTTGGAGAGAGTCAAATCTTACTTGATAAAATGTCACAGAATTCAGGATGGACAACAAGGAATGCACCCATTACTCCTGTAGTTCATTCAGTGCCATTCGATCCATCTAATACCATTGCAGAGAACGTGGCCACCTTGATAACACAAATGAGTATACTTACTAAGAAGGTGGAAGAATCGGGACAAAAACAGCAAGTACACATCATTAACACAAACAATGGGGGATTATGCACTTCTTGCATTAGTCAACCACTTGGTAATCACTGGAATACAGAATGTCATCACCCTCCTTATCCAGAAAATATGAATTATGTGTCGAATTATGGAAGCCAGAGACAAGGGGGGCAGAACTGGGGTCAGCAAGTTCAACCATATAGGCCACCTCACCAACAACAGAATAGTGGAAATATGGGTGTCAGGGGACCACAAGGTAATGCAGAACCGTATCAGAGGCCACAAGGTTATACCCATCAGAATCAGCAACAGTCATACTACCCTCCTCAGCAACAACAAGGGGGAAGGCAAGAAGATGGGTTTGCCAGGTTAGAAGCTATGATGCAACAGGTAATTGGGTCAAATGCGAAAATCAGTGAAAGAGTAGATATACATGATGCAGCTATTAAAAATATTGAAATAAAGTTAGGCCAGATATCTATGGCAGTAAACAGTCGTCCTCCTGGAACTTTACCTGCAGATACTCAGGTAAATCTTGTGGACCAGGGCCCAAGGCAGCTGATGGCAGTGACTCTTCGCAGTGGTAGAAAATTAAATTTTGAACTGGAAAGAGCTCATGAAAGCAGACAGACCGAGACACTGGTGCCCATATCGACTGAACTTGATGATTCAACAAACTTGACCAAGGCAACAGTGCAACCTAGTGAAGAAGAACCCAGAGCACAGAGTGAGACTGAAAAAGAAGTGGAGATGACTCAGAAGCCGGTAGTTGAGGTGGCGGCTGAGAAAGAAAAGTACCAAATCACTGGGAAAAAGAGACCGCCAGCTCCATTCCCTGAGAGGCTGGCTAAATACCAAAAGGATGAACAGTACAAGAAGTTCTTGGACATGCTAAAGCAGATACAGGTAAATATTCCATTGATTGATGCATTGAAAGAAATGCCTGGGTATGCTAAAATGATGAAGGAATTGATGTCCAGAAAAGTTGACTTCCAAGATCTAGCTACTGTCACCCTTACTCAGACTTGTAGTGCGGTGGTAACGCATCCTATTGCTGAAAAGTTGTCTGACCCAGGGAGTTTTACAATTCCGTGTACTATTGGCAACTTAACTTTCACAAAAGCTCTATGTGACTTGTGGGCCAGCATTAATCTGATGCCGCTGGCCTNTTATCTATATTTTACCCACCTAATTGTTTTGTATCGTCGTTAACCCCGTTGAGCCTATAATCTTTTTTCTTTGGCAACCACATTACAAGCCATATCCCTTTGTTTGAGTCGATCATATATTTGAACCTTGTCACGTCTCGTAAGCACTGAAAATGTGATGAATTATGGAAAAGTTAAAGTGTGGGGTGGTAGGGTGTTTTTTAGGGGAAAAATTGAAATAAGGAGAAAGGTGCACTGTGTTGAAAAATAAGAGTCACTTGAAAAAAACAAGAGAAAAAGAAGAAAAGAAAAGAAAATAAATAAATAAAGTATAAACAGTTGTATTGTTGTGAAAGAGAAATATATGTGGTGACTCTTAATGTAATTGTTCTTAAAGAATTATGGGGTAATAACATTGTTGTGAAGGTGGAGTTTGGCTGAAAATGATTTTGAGGTTGAACGTTAAAGTTTTTGTATTAAAGTGCTTAGGGAGGTGTAGTCACTCTTATATCCAAATGTATCCTACCCGTCCCGCAGCCTACATTACAACCAAATAAAGTCCTACTTGATCCTAGACTGAATGAGCTCGATTAGTAGAGTATTACACTACGGGCAAGCCTATGGTGCATCTTTTGTGGCATATGAATGTTGTTTCTGAGAGCGAGTGAATTCTTTCTATCTTGAGTTCCTAAGTGTTCTTAAATTTTATTGTGTGAGGAACTAGCTCTTTGCTTTGGTGAGGGCACATGATTCATGAAGGAAAGGTAATGTTGTTGACCTCTATGTTAGAGTAGTTAGTGAATTGTGAATAAAGCATGGTATTTGTGAGTCGATTATTGAGGCGAGGATGTCACACCTTTGTGCTTGAACTGTTTTAAATATTCTTGGTATAACGTGTTAAGAGATTTGCTTAATAAGTTGTGTACATGAGTGTAGTGTGATTGCTCGAGGACGAGCAAATGTTTAAGTGTGGGGTATTGATGCGAGGCTAGAATTCATGGTTTAATATGTTATATGCCTTACATTTTATGTGCGTTAATGATAAAAACACACTTTTTTATGTGCTTAATGGAGTTTATTTCATGTGTAGGTGAAGTGGAGATGGAAACGGAGCTAAAGGGATGCAAATACGTTGAAAATACGCTTAAGGGTCGAAGAGGAAACACCCGGGCGATAGCCGGGTGTTTGGCCCCTAAAGCCACGTAGCCCCTGGCGTTAGGGGGGCGTTTGGCCCCTAAAGCCAGGAAGCCCTGGCGTTAGGGGGTGTTAGAGCCCAAACGCCAGGCCTGCCCTGGACTTAAGGGGGCGTTTGAGCCCAAACATCCGGGGTCCCAAGTTCGGTCAATTCCGAGTTTTGACGAGTTTAAGTGTTTCCCGGTTGGAATAGAAGTCTCCTACACGTTTAGGGTTCGTCCTAAGCATATAAATAGACCCCGAAAACACAACTTGAAGAGGATTTCGAAGGATTCGAAGAGAGAAAACCATTGAAGTGACAAAACATTGATTTTTACATCTTTTATTCATTACTTTGTAGTTCAATTATGCAATTTATTTT
>ML386497.1:0-17207 GCA_005239525.1 Nicotiana knightiana | reverse complement strand
TAGTTATTATTATTGTCAGTAGAATTAGTAAAACATCACCAATTTATATTAAAAAGTCTTGAGAGAATTGATTGAGTAAAAGTTGCGTATTCTAAAGACTTGATTGATACGTAAATTCCCTGTGGGATCGACTCTGGGCATAATACCCCGGATTATATTTGCAACGCCCGTTTAGTCTTTTATTAGACATAGTTGAGCGTGATCATGGTGCATAGATACTCGTCACCTCACCTATACACCACACACATGCATTACACATAGCCAACAAGTGGGGGTTCCTATTCCCTCAAGTCAAAGTTAGATCAAACACTTACCCAAATTTTGTAGGCCACTCGTTGCTCAATTATAGTTTTTCCCTTAGAATCTTGCTCTAAATTGCTCAAATCTAATCATAATTAACTCAATAGCATCAATTAATACTAAATGAACTAACTTTATTGAAAAAATAATTTTTCCTAAATTTTCTCAAAAAAAGTGAAAACCCGACCCCGGGCCTGCTTGGTCTAAACTCGAAGTTCGGACCAAATATCGTTTACCAATTCCCCCACTAACCCAAATATACAATTAGTTTTGATTTACAACCTCAGTTTGATATAAAAATTCGATTTTTACAAAATTCTCTAATTCTACCCAAACTCTCAATTTTTACCATGAAAATTCTTGGCTTTCGATTTAAAAAAGATGAAAAACAATAAGGAATTGAAGAGTAAAGTTTAGAATTGATTACCTATGACTTGGGTATGATATTTGATGAAGAATTCCTAGGACTGTGGAGTTCGAAAATATGAAGAAGAAGAAGAAGGTTTGCCCGTTTTTAAATTATTTATATACTGCCTGGCAATTACTCTATGATTTCGCATCAGAGGGATACGTTCGCATAGAACAAAATTACCCTCCACATATTTTTCTCTATGCGTTCGCATCTGGGAGGGTGCGTTCGCATAGAACAAAATGACCCCCCCTATTTTACTCTATGCTTTCGCATCGGGGGGGGGGGGGGGTTCGCATAAAACAAAATGACCCCCACCTATTTTACTCTATGCGTTCGCGCTCATAGGGGTGCGAACGCAATGCACAAAATAGTTGTGCACCAGCAATAGCAAAGACACCAGAAATTTCAAGTGCGAAAGCATCCCGTGGCCTATCCGAAACACACCTGAGCCCTCGGGGCTCTAAACAAAACATGCACACAAGTCTAAAAATATCATACGGACTTGCTCGTGCGATCAAATCATGAAAATAACATATAAAAATATGAATTAAACTTCAAAACTCATAATTTTCATCAAGAACACTTATAGTTCATAACTTTTCAACCGGATATCCGAATCACGTCTAACGAACTCCGTTTTTCACCAAATTTTACAGTTAACCTTTAAACATCATAACACACCTGTACCGGCTCCGGAACCAGAATACGGGCCCGATACCAATAATTTCAAACATTAATTCTTTTCTTTATTTCACAATTAATTCAGCAAAACAATTTCTTTCAAGAATTGATTTCTATGGCTTAGGACCTCGAAATTCATTTTTGGGCATACGCCCGAGTCCCATATTTTACTGCGGACCTCCCGGGATCGTCGGAACACAGATCCGGGTTTGTTTACTTAAAATGTTGACCAAAGTCAACTATAATCAAATTTAAAATTCTAGAAATCACTATTTCTCATATTTTCACATAAAAGCTTCCCAGTTTCACGACCGGACTGCGCACGCAAATCGAAGTATTTAAAATTAGTATTTTTATGACTATTGAGCATGGAACAAAGTTTAAATTTATAAAATGACCCCTTGGGTCATCACAATCTCCACCTCTAAAACACATGTTTGTCCTCGAACGGACATAGAAAGTTACCTGAATTTGCAAACAAGTGTGGATATCTACTCTGCATGTCCGACTCGGACTCCCATGTGGCTGCCTCAACGGGCTGGCCTCTCCACTGCACTCGAACTAAAGGATAACTCTGGAGGCAATGCAAGTCTAGAAGCTACCTCCCCCACTCTATCAAGAATCTCAAATGACCCGATATACCTAGGGCTCAACTTACCCTTCTTTCCAATCCTCATATCACCCTTCAGGGGCGACACACGAAGCAATATCCTCTCTCCAACCATGAATGCCACATTATGAACCTTACGATCAGCATAACTATTTTGCCTAGACTGAGCTGCACGAAGTCTCTCCTGAATAATCTTGACCTTATCTAAGGTCTCCTAAACTAAGTCTGTACCCAACAACCGAGCCTCTCCCGGCTCAAACCATCCAACTGGCGATCTGCACCGTCTACCATATAACGCCTCATAAGGAGCCATCTGAATGCTTGACTGATAACTGTTATTATAAGAAAACTCCGTTAACGGAAAAAACTGATCCCACGAACCTCCAAAGTCAATAACACAAGCGCAGAGCATATCCTCCAATATCTGAATGGTACGCCCGGACTGCCCGTCAGTCTGAGGGTGAAATGCTGTACTCAACTCTACTCGGGTACCCAACTCACGCTAAAATACTCTCCAAAAGTGCGAAGTAAACTGCCTACCACGATAAAAAATGATAGACACAAACACACCATGAAGGCGAACAACCTCCCAAATATATAACTCAGCCACCCACTCTGAAGTATAAGTACTTGTCACAGGAATAAAATGTGCTGATTTAGTCAGCCTATCCACAACCACCCAAACTGCGTCGAATTTCCTCTGAGTCCTTGGGAGCCCACTTCCACTCAGGAATATCTATTTGCTGAAGCAAACAACCAGGTTTCTGATGTTCATACTTTACCTGCTGACAATTTAAGCAACGAGCCATATACGCCACAATGTCCTTTTTAATCCCTCCCCACCAATAATGCTGCCTCAAATTTTTGTACATTTTAGCTACACCTGGGTGATACAATATGGTGACATCATAATCTTTTAGTAATTCTAACCATCTCCGCTGCCTC
Organism: Nicotiana knightiana; assembly: GCA_005239525.1. NCBI lineage: Eukaryota > Viridiplantae > Streptophyta > Magnoliopsida > Solanales > Solanaceae > Nicotiana > Nicotiana knightiana. The sequence continues at coordinate 14,259 of ML386497.1, read as the reverse complement.
AAATTTAGATCTTTCTGCTGGAATAAGTATCGGAGGCTACGATGGTCAGTAAAAACCTCATACGGTACGCCATAAAGATTATGCCTCCAAATTTTCAATGCATGCACAATGGCTGCCAACTCTAAGTCATGAACAGGGTAATTATTCTCATGGACTTTCAACTGACGAGACGCATACACAATCACCCTGCCATCATGCATCAACAATGTTCCAAGGCCAACTCGGGAAGCATCATAATACACCATGAAAGACCCCGAATCTGATGGTAACACCAAACACCGGTGTTGAAGTCAAGGCTATCTTGAGATTATGAAAGCTCCACCCATATTCGTCTGACCATTTGAATGGAACACCCTTTTGGATCAATATAATCTTAATATTTGTTCATAATCAATTACAGAATCGCCCAATAACTTCACGTAACAATAATCCCTTTTCCACCCTTCACAATACTGATAACGAGATGCGATTCATGAAGACCTCATAATTATATATCTGAATTAACGTGTCTCATTTAAGGCCACACAGGCGTGCACATACCTCGTAGGTCAAAGCTCAATAATTATAACACAGATTTGGAAAATTATGCACAGTTAATTAATTAATTTATCTATTTATTTATTTATTTACTTATTATTATTACTTTTATTATTATTTATTCATTTATTATTATGATTATCATCATTATTTTATACATAAATCGTTGAATAAGCCTAACAGACATGACTCCCTACCAGTACTATAGTAAACGTTTAATTCACAAGAGAGAATTTAAACACAAGAATTTCCATCACAAGGACCTTGTCCTTACATAACTTCCACCGCGGCTCGTAGCCCGATTTAAACTTCTCAAATCATATTAAAATGCGAGGATCTCTCCCTCAATTTTGAATCACAAGTAGTATGCATATCGTGCCAATAGAAACTTTCCATTTTTCTTCTTTTATATATTTTCCGTTAAAAAAAACTACAACACCTAATGATAAACATAGCTATCTCCATAGAGTTTCTCAATACAAATATACACATAAGTAGATTTTTTTTGAGTTACGAATTTTACCCGAGAGTGGAGCATATTAGAAGAATTTTATTAGATACGCATAACTGAATTACGTTCAAGAAATCATCACTCTATAATAATTAGAGATTTTTCTTGTAATGACATCATTTAATGTAACGACCTCAACCATACCATAGAAAGTATATCAACAGGCTGGGTCTCCACTTCTAGGAATCTATCCTCCACCTCTAAAATTCTGGCCTCTACCTCTAATTACCTGACCCCTACCCGTTGCTGGCTGGGTAGGTGGTACTAGAGCTGGTGCTGGAACTATAGCATGAGAACCATACAGCTGAAACTGATTACCCACGTAATTCGGACAAGTCCTCCGTACATGCCCATATTCACCATACTCGAAACATCCCTGCTGAAGAGTATGCTGACCCGGACGAATCAACTAACCACGCGGAACACTCTGCCGAGGAGGTGCTCTAATAGGAGCTGAAGGAGCACTGTAAACTGACTGAGCAGAAGGAGGCAGATAAGAACCACGACCAACCAAAGTACCATGTGAAGCCTGTAGTGCAGAATGAAATGGCCTGGAAGAATGGCCTCTGCTAAATAAAGTCCCGCCTCCTTGGCATGATTGAATTTCCTAATTTCTAGTTTCATCTTTATTTGCTTAAATGTAGAGTTTCTTACTTTTGGATTTACTCCTATTGCCTATTGACTCCTAATTGACTTATCTAAAGATTTTATTTCCTTTTTACTGTCATGCTATGTCTTCTTAACTGCCTATCTCTAGTTATAATTATCTTCAAATCATTCAATAGTGGTTTGGTCTTAACTAAGGTTATGATTATTTTCACGTTTCTTGTCCTTAAATGAAATTATTGAATACCCTTGAAACTGCCGACCTTAAAGGAAGTTTGGATAGACTACACTTTAGTTGACTTGCTCGTAAATAGAGTTATCGGATTTGTGTTGACTTCTTGTTGTTAACCCGTGCATTTAGGTGCGACTGTTACATGCTATTTTCCTTCCTTGTTGAGCGGTTTTTAATATGCATAGATTTCCTTATTATGTTTATTTCTCGTGAACTAGTTTTGCTATCTTTTGATCGAAGGTTCTTGAGTTGATGTATTTATTGCATCTTGAACTGTTGCCATTGTTGTTCTTGTACTTGTTGTGGCGACGCACGAGGTTTCTGCCATGCTGTTGTGGTTATTGTGATACACGAGGTTTCTGCCGTGCGGTTGTTGATATGGAGGTTTGCACGAGGTTTATGTCGTGCCGTGTTTATATTGATATTGCACATGCGGCGTGACAATGCGGGATATGTATGTGTGGGTTGCGCATGTGGAGAGACAACGTTGGAACATGCTTAGCACGTGTGGCAAAACAAGACGGGCATATACTTTACTATTGCACGCCGCTGGTATAGTTCAGAGTGTTGAAGGTGGTAAAGGCATTGAAGGTCTAAACTCTGAGGACCTGTGTATTCAGCCGGATGTGGAACTGTCGGGGGGTTACAAACCTCCCAAGTTTGAAATGTTCGATGGAACTGGTGACCCGAAAGTGCATCTGAGAACGCATTGTGACAAACTTGTAGGAGTAGGCAATAATGAACAAATCCGCATGAAACTGTTCACGCGAAGCCTCACAGGAGATGCCCTATCTTGGTATATCAGTCAAAACCCAAAGAAGTGGGTTAGTTGGGTGAGTATGGTATCAGACTTCATGGATAGATTCAGGTTCAACATAGAAAACGTGCCAGATGTTTTCTACATCCAAAACCTCAAGAAGAAGCCGACAGAAACCTTCCACGAGTGTTCTACTCGTTGGAGATCAGAAGCCGCAAAGGTAAGGCCAACACTTGAAGAGGAACAAATGAACAAGTTCTTTGTCAGAGCTCATGACCCGCAGTATGGTTCACGGTTATTGATAATCACAAGTTCTCCGACATCATCAAGTTAGGACAAAGAATAAAAGAAATAATTAAGAATGGGATGGTAACCAATTATGAGGCACTGCATGCCACAAATAAAGCCTTGCAATCGGGAGGCATCTCGAAGAAGAAAGAAATGAGTGTTGTGATGGTAGCCCAGTGCCCTAAGTCTCCTCTCACATACCAAACACCTCCACCCACATATCAACCCTCACCCCCAAGATACCAACACCCTGCTATCACCTACCATACCTATAATACCCAACCTGCATATTACCATTCGCCTCCACCCGCCCGCCAAAATTATCCGAAACCACGTCAGAATTTTGACCTCAGACCTCCTAGACAATACACCCCAATTGCTGAACCCATAGACCAACTGTATGAGAGACTGAACGCCACTGGTTATGTTACTCCTATTCCTGATGTTTTTGTGGAAAATCCCTCCCAATGGATCAACCCCAACAAAATGTGTGCTTATCATTTAGGCATGAAGGGACATACTATTGAGGAGTGTCGCATGTTGAAAGATAAGATTCACACGCTGATCAACACTAAAGTCATACAGGCAAGGGAAGTTGCACCAAATGTTTGTAAAAACCCTTTCTCGGATCACAGAGGTGAGAGAGTGAATGTAATAGAAACTGATAAAAAATGGGATCAGGAAGGGTCCATCAGACTCATCCGAGAGGGAAACATTCCTAAAACATCTCCAGTCACCCTCACGCCAGTTGTAGTACAAACCCAGGAACCATATGAAGTTGAGGTAGCCACACCCTTCACTGTGATGGTAGCTCCCATGCCATCTTACAAGTTCGATGCCATCCCATGGGATTATGTTGCGGAAGCGAGGAGAAAGGGAAAAATAAAAATGGAGGAAACAGGTGTCGGACAAGGTATGACTAGAACTGACAGAGTTTATACACCTGAGAATCTTGGAGGAACAAGCATGGAAGCTACACCTAACCGCCCGTTGTCGAGAATGGCTCTGGTGATCTTTGGAGGAGGATACAAGCAAGGGAGTATTCTGTTGTTGACCACTTGAATAAAACTCCTGCTCAGATATCCATCTTATCACTGCTACAAAACTCAGACGCGCACATGAATACTTTTATGAAGGTTTTAAGTGAAGCTTATGTGCCCACAACCATCACTAGTGGAGAGATGGCTAACATGGCCGTACATGTATTGGAAAGCCACAAAATCATATACCATAAATATTAATTACCACAAGAAGGACTGAGTCACAACATGGCATTGCACATTACATTGTAATTTGAAGATAAGTTCATCGCCAGGGTCTGGGTAGATGGGCAAGTCTCAATATATGTCCATTGACCACTCTAAAGAGACTAGGTAAAGGCCTGAACGAGATACGAATGGGAAGCATGAACGTGAAGGCATTTGATGGATCTCAGAGAGCCACCATTGGAGAAATCAACCTCAGTCTACAAATGGGTCCGACTTGGTTTGATGTCGAGTTCCAAGTGCTAGATATATCTGCTACTCAACCTATTGTTGGGAAGAGCATGGATACATGCCGCTGACGTAGTGGCTTCAAAGGTTCACCAAGGTGTGAAGTTTGAATGGAATCATTAGGAAGTGATCATCCATGGAGATGGAAGTAACCCCATCTACACTAACCAGACCGTTACGGTCATCGAAAATAGAAAGAAGCCGGGCGGAGATACGTACCATAGCATCGAACGAGTCAACGCAATTGAAAAGGAGTGATGGTGGAGCAACAAGATAGAAAGAATAATTCTATGGACGGGGTATGAATCCGGTAAGGGTCTCAGCAAAAATCTTCAAGGAATCACCAAACCTGTGCAGCCACAGTACCATGGTATGACTTTTGGACTCGAATACGAATACACATGGAAAGAATACCAGGATTGATCATCACCATGGAGTGCTCTTTATTATCCACTGGAACAACCGGTACCACCTCTGCACCATACATTCCATCAAGCTGACATGATGTGGGGATATGAGGAAGATGCGATTATAGCTGGCATGAGAAAGTTGTTTCTAGATGAAGAAGACATAGAATGCAGTGCGATAGTTGAGGAGGAGGAGGAGGAAGACCTTACAATTCAGACCATGGAAGAAGCAGTCGTTCTCAAGAACTGGACCGCTGTACCATCCCGGGCCTGTCGAGTTCCTGGGCAGCCTGGAAATTTAGCATGAATTATTTTAAAATAGTTGAGCATTTGAGACATTTTTCAGTATTTTGTTTTGAAATAATTACTCGATCCATCGAGATGCACTTGTTGACATTTTAAAAGTTTTATTAATGCATTATTGCTTTTATATTTATTATTATCTTTTACATTTTTTTCAGCATAATTATTACATATCCTAAAGAACCTACGACTGTGACATGTAATGAGACAACGCAACATAAGGACACTGATTCAGCGGATCTGGAAGATGATATAATACCTGAGGAAATCATCAGAGAAGTAGAAAACTTTAAGAACAAGACAAAGTCTAATTTGGAAGACACTGAGACCGTTAACTTAGTGGATCCCGAAACGGTCAAGGAAACACGTATAATCATTCATCTATCACCGTCAGAGAAGAAAAAGTACATCAGATTCCTAAAAGAATATGAAGACGTCTTTGTATGGTCCTATGACAATATGACTGGTTTAAGCACATCAATAGCATCTCACAAGCTACCCACCCATCCCATGTGTCCACCGGTAAAGAAAGTTCAAAACGTTTAAGCCAAATATGAGTTTGAAGATAAAAGAGGAGGTAACCAAGAAAATCAAAGCCAAGGACTTGGTTGGCCAACATTGTGCCAGTTCCAAAGAAAGATGGGAAAGTTAGAGTATATATTGATTACCGAGACCTGAACAGGGCAAGTTCCAAAGATGATTTCCCGTTGCCCAACATACACATACTGATTGACAACTGTGCCAAGCATGAGCTCTAATCCTTTTTGGATTACTTCGCAGAATACCATCAGATCTGGATGGATAAAGAAGATGTTGAAAAGATAGCCTTCATCACACCATAGGGAATATACTGTTACAAAATGATGTTGTTTGGCCTGAAGAATGCTGGAGCCACTTACATGAGAGTCATGACAACCATCTTCCACGACATGATACACAAGGAAATTGAGGTATACATGGATGATATTATCATCTTCGGATCACATAGAAGACTTGAAGAAATTTTCGACCGTCTGCTAAAATACAATTTGAAGCTGAATCCTGCAAAATGTGCCTTTGGAGTCCCTGCTGGGAAGTTGTTAGGATTCATTGTCAGCCGTCGAGCTATTGAGTTAGACCCATCAAAACTAAAGGCTATCCAGGACTTGCCATCTCCGAAGAATAAGAAAGAGGTGATGAGTTTTTTAGGGTGCCTCAATTACATCAGCTGCTTCATAGCACAATCAACCGTGATATATGAACCAATCTACAGAATGCTAAGGAAAGATGATGTGACAAGATGGACTGAACAATTCCAGAAGGCCTTCGACAAAATCAAGGAGTATTTATCTAAACCACATGTTCCGGTACCACCAAAACTAGGGAAACCTCTGCTGCTTTATTTGTCCGAGTTAGATGGGGCTTTTGGGTTCTTTCTGGGGCAGCATGATAAAATGGGAAGGAAGGATCAGGAAATATATTATCTGGGCAAGAAATTCACACCTTATGAAGCCCGGTACACTTTTCTGGAACACACCTTCTATGCTTTGACATGGATAGCTCAGAAGTTGAGGCATTATTTCTATGCATACACTACATATCTCATATCAAGGATGTATCCGCTAAAATACATCTTTCAGAAACTCATGCCTACGGGTAAGTTAGAAAAGTGGAAAATATTGCTGAGTGAGTTCGACATCGTCTATGTAACTCAGAAGGCAGTCAAAGGGCAATCATTGGCGGATCACTTGGCAGAAATCCCATCGGCGGAGAATACGAACCGTTGAAAACATATTTTCTCGATGAGAAGGTGTCATTTGTATGAGAAGATATCACTAAGGCGTATGATGGTTGGAGGATATTCTTCGATGGAGCAGCAAACTTCAAAGGAGTAGGTATCAGAGCTGTCTTAGTATCAGAAATCGGTCAACACTATCTGGTATCCGCAAAACTCAGGTTTCAATGCACCAACAACATGGCGAGAATATAAGGCCTACATCGTGAGACTCAGATTGGCCGCTGACATGAATTTTCAGGAACTGCTAGTAATCGGAGATTCAGATCTTTTGGTGAACCAGGTTCTAGGGGAATGGGCTACGAAGAACACCAAAATATTTCCATGTTTGCACTTTGTACAAGATCTTATCAAGAGGTTCACAAAGATAGAATTCAAACATGTTCCGAGGATTTAGAATGACTTTGCCGATGCATTAGCCACTTTGTCTTCCATGATACAACACCTAGATAAGAATTTCATCGATCCTATCCCAATAGGAATTCATAAGTAGCTAGCTATTTTTATCATGTTGAAGAAGAGATTCACGGAAACCCATGGTTCCACGACATCAAGAAGTACTTGGAAAAAGGAGAATGCCCAAATAGCTCTACCCACACTCAGAAGTGCACGCTTCACAGATTAGCCAACCATTTCTTTCAAAGTGGAGGAATTATGTATAGAAAAACTCCTGACCAGGGATTACTGCGGTGTATCGAAGCCAAGAAGGAATCCAGATTGCTCGAGGAAACACATGTCGGAACTTGCGTACCGCACATGAATGGTTTCATTTTAGCCAAGAAGATACTAAGAGCAGGATATTATTGGATGACTTTGGAAACATGCTGTATCAAGTACGTTGGAAAGTGTCACCAATGCCATATACATGCTGACATGATACGAGTACCACCCAACAAACTTAATGCAACAAATTCACCCTGACCTTTTCCCGCTTGGGGTATGGATGTCAACGGACAAGTCTAACCTACTACTTCAAACGGGCATAGGTTATTTTGGTGGCCATATACTACTTCAGGAAATGGGTTAAAGCTGCATCTTATAAAGCTGTAACTAAGAAGGTTGTAGCGGATATTGTTCGGGACTGCATTTTTTGTCGATTTACCAGAGTCAATCATTACTGACAATGCCTCCATCCTCAACGGTGATAAGATGAAATCCATGTGTGAAACATTCAAGATTGAGAATAGGAACTCCACAATATATAGGTCGTAAAGGAATGGAGCCGTAGAAGCTGCCAACAAGAACATCAAGAAGGTATTGAGGAAAATGGTGGACAATTACAAACAATGGCACGAGAAGTTACCATTTGCTTTGCTCGGGTATTGCACCACAGTTCGCACATCAACTAGGGCAACTCCCTGCCTACTGGTTTATGGTACTGAAGTCATTATTCATGCCGAAGTGGAAATTTCTTCTTTAAAAATCATAAAAGAAGCCGATCTCAGTGATGCGGAATGGGTATGAAGCCAGTATGAAAAATTAGCTTTCATTGATGGAAAAAAGAATGAATGTGGTATGTCACAGTCAACTCTACCAGAACAAGATGGCAAGAGCTTTCAACAAAAAGGTCAGGTCAAGGAAATTCACACTGGGACAATTGGTGTTGAAAAGAATCTTCCTACAACAGGATGAAGCAAAGGGAAAATTCTCACCCAACTGGCAGGGCCCTTATATGGTTCATCGGGTATTAATAGGAGGAGCACTTATACTTGCAGAAATGGACAAAGAGATGTGGCTAAAACCTATAAATTCAGACGCAGTCAAGAGATACTATGTTTAAGATTATGTTTGGACTTTCTATTTGATGTAGCTGAACTACGCTTGACCTGATTCCCGTTTAAGAGGGGATACGTAGGCAGCCTTGTGGGTTCGGTCACATCATAATAAAATCTTCATTTCCCCTATGGTCAGAAACCGGGGCAAGGTCTTGAGTTTTCTTGATCTTATCATGTATGGAACCGCTAAAAAATGTATTCCCATAAGTATGCATTTAAACTGGGGCAGAATTTTGAGGAGGACCCTCAAAATTTCGAATCAAGGAGATTTCAATGTCTCTAAATGCGTCCAATCATCAGTTCATCAAATTATTTGATCTCGTACATTACCACATATTTCAAACAACTACATTTTAATAAATAATTTTTCGAATGTATGCATGGTTTTCGAAATTATGTTTCTATGGCAGCCAGACATTACCCAGGGTGACTCAAGCAGGACCTCAAGACAAGAGCAAAGGCGAAGCAAGGAATCAAGAGCACGAACAACCATTCCCCTGCAAAACTCACGATTTTCTTTGGATGCAGGCACAATGAACATAACAGGAACATCCACAAATATATACACACAACAAGATCATTATCTTCATAACAACAAGAATTGCCAAACTCAAACACATCAAACTAAGAAATGCTTTATCCTATCACATTTATTCATTGCTTTTTTCTCATAGGACTAAGCACTTCCCTTATTGTTGGATAGGGCTAAACACTACCCTCACCTTGCATGAGACTAAGCATTGTCTCCTTTCCTTGCCAGAGACTAACCACTATCTTATTCCCTTGAATGAGACTAAGAATTGTCTCCTTCCCTTGCATGAGGCTAAGCATTGCCTCCACATTGCATAAGGCTAAGCAATGCCTTCCTTTGTATGAGACTAATTGCATGAGACTAAGCATTGCCTCCACATTTCATAAGGCTAAGCACTGTCTTCCTTTGCATGAGACTAAACGTTGTCTCCTTTCTTTGCGTGAGGCTAAGCATTTCCTCAATTATGGCATAAGGCTAAGAACTGCCTTTCTTTGCATGAGACTAAACATTGTCTCCATTCCTTACGTGAGGCTAAGCATTTCCTCCACATTGCATAAGGCTAAGCATTGCCTTTCTTTGCATGAGACTAAACAATGTCCTCATTCCCTGCATGAGGATAAACCTTTCCTCCATTATTGCATAAGGCTAAGCATTGTCTTTCCTTGCCAGATACTAAGTACTGTCTCCTTTCCTTGCACGAGATTATGCACTGTCTTCTTTCTTCGCATAGGGTTAAATATTTCCCTCATACAAGACTAAGCCTTGTCTTGTGTCATCTTTGCATATGGATAAGAATCACCTATTTTCATATCGAACAATCGATATCACCACATATTTTCATTTCGTGGGCTGAAACATTGCCACGTTGTCCGAAGGGATCATAGTCCAAAGGCACCATCCTCATAGCCTGAAGATACCATTCCATGGTATGAGGATCTCTCGAAACTGCATATCATTATTCAAAGGTGTCATAGTCAATATGCACCATCCTCATGTTTTGAGGACACCATTCCATGGCCTGTGAATCCCTCACCATACTCGTCATGGCCCAAGACATCATGGTCTAAGGACATCATCCTTATCATCCAAAGACAACTTTCATGGTCCAAAGGGAATTTGCATCATGTTTAAATTTTTGCAATAACCCATATATATTCGCGTGCATGTATTTTAATTTTTGTAGGTAATTCGGGAGGTAACTCTTCTACAAACAGGAGCAATTCTCGCTCTGGTTTTCGTTCACAATGTTCACTGTAACGATCCGATCAAACGTTTTGAGATCTAGCTCATCGTTCAGAGGTTTGAGGCTGTGAGCAGCTTCGTTTCAGGTATTATGACCCGTGGGCGTGGTCAGATTTGAATTTTGGGAAGTTAAGAGTCGATTTGGAAAGAAAATTCTTATTTCAGAAGCCTTAAGTTGGAAGAATCAACTAAGATTGGAATTTTAAGTAAACGACCTCCGAATCAGGATCTGAAGGTTGCTGCCAGTTCGTATGATGATTTCGGACTTGGGCGTATATCTAGATCGAGTTTTAGATAACCCGGGAGCGTTTCGATGCATATTGTGGAAGTCAGCATTTTTGAAGAATTTCATATATTTGGGCTTGAAGTGCATTTCAGAGTTACTGATGTCCGTTTGGGATTCTGAGTCTGGGAACAACTTTTTATGGTGATTCTTGAGTTGGGAGCGCGATCGGAAGTGAATTTGGATGTCCGTATGTCATTTTGAAGTCATTTGGCTAAACATAGAAATTTGAAGGTTTTTGAGAAATCCGACCGGAAGCGAAAATCTTGATATCGAGGTCGGAATGCGATACCAGATGTTGGAACAGGTCTGTAATGTCGAATATGACTTGTGCGTAAAATTTGAGGTCAATCGTACGCGATTTGATAGGTTTCGACATCAGATGTAGAAGTTGGGATTTGAGTGCGATTCGTGGTTTCGATGTTGTTTGATGCGATTTGAGGCCTCGAGCAAGTCCAAATTATGTTTTGGAACAGGTTGGTATAATTGGACAGGGTCCCGAGGGCCTCGGGTGGATTTTGGGTGGTTAACGGATCAATATTTGAAGTTGAAGAAAGCTGAAGGTTGTTGTCATCTGGTGTGACCGCAATTGTGAGGATTTGGCTGCAGGTGCGGAGCCGCAGGTGAGGCTAAGGGCACCGCAGGTGCAATATTGGGCTGGAGCCAAGGAGGCCGTAGGTGCGGCTAAGGGCACCGCAGGTGCAACATTGGACTGGAGCCAAGGAGGCCGCGGGTGTGGGAGATTTAGGCGGCGGAAATCGGCCTGGGCAGAATGTTTTGAAGCAAGGACTCTTGGTTCATTTTCTTCATTTCCTCTAGGGCTTAAGTGATTTTGGGAAGCTCAAAGAGAGTATTCCTTGATGCAATATCAAGGTAAGTCTCTCCTTCATGCTTCTAAGTTAAATACAAGATTATATGCACGGATTAGGCATGGAAATTGGTAGGAATTTTAGAAATTATTGAAGAAACCTAGAAAATGGAAAATTGGATTTTTAGCCACCAATTGAGCAAGAATATTTGAGTAAATTGTATATTTGAACTATTAGATCTATGGGTAGAATGTATCTTCGAGAAATTTCAGATTCCGGGCACGTGGGCCCGAGGGCATTTTGGTCATTTCACTAAGCGGGGTTTGAAAATTATATAATTTGGAATTCTTGCAAATATTAGAGTATATTTTCATGGGGTTGTCGTTGTTTGGATAGTTTTGGGGCGTTGTGCGTCCGTTTGGAGTATATTTTCATTGTAAGTCTCCTTTCTAACTTTATGAGGGGGAATTGTCCCCCTAGGTAAAATAATTAAGTATGTGTGATTATCTGCGGGGGATACGTACGCACGAGGTGACGGGAGTCCGTGCATAGCTACTATTATGCCATGTTCGGGTAGCCTAGGACTCACTAGCATGCCTTACCTGTTGTACATGTGATCTTATCTGTGATATTAGACTGCTAATATAATCGAAATTGTAATTTAATGACTAAGGAAGATTAGAGTTTATTTTCTAAATCATCTAAAAAGAGAATTTATTTCCTTCGCTGGAAATTGTATTTTCGAATAAGGTTGTGTTATTAAACGTTATATAAACTCGGCAAGTGAATTTCGAAAAAGGGATTTAAATACTATTTGTGGTTTTTAAAAGAGAAATCAGTCATTTACTTGAGTATTTGTGTTCCCGACGTATTCTGGGTGGATTGTTGATTGTGCATGTCTGCATGTGACCGCTTCGCAATTTACATTCCGCGAGCGGAGTGTTATTTCCCCAGTCTCATGTGAGCGGGCCGTACGCCACAGCGAGATTGAAAGAAATATTATGGTTCGGGCCGTTCGACGCTCGCATTGCACATAGATGATTATTATGATGGCTTAGGCCGGTTGTCCTTATCCCGTATGCGCATGCTAAATTGTTAAATGTTTTTCATGATTTTTTAAGTGATAAGGTATTTGAGGGAAAATAAAGAAGAAATTGTCGATTTATGATATTTGGAGGAAAACAAAGAGGAAATTGTTTATTTAAAATATTTTGAAAAATAATGAGAAAGTGGTGACTGTTTGTTTATTTCCAGTATTTACTTGGATTTCAATGACTTTTATATATGCTGCTTTACTACCTTTACATGGCTATCGTGTTCATCTTATACTGTAAATTAATTTGCTGGCCCTTAGTGAGTGTCTAATTCGACCTCTCGTCACTACCTCTCTGAGGTTAGGCGGGGTACTTTCTTAGAATTGTGGAGGATTCAGAGACATTGGTGAGCTGCATCATCCGGAGGCGATCCGCAGCTGACAAAGTCTCTCTCATACTGTATTTTTTATTTTTATTTTAAATTTCCTCATCCAATTTGTACTTCGGACATGCTTTGTAATGATTGTATAAATTCTTAGAAATTGCTCATGCACTTGTGACACCGGGTTCTGGGATGTGTTGGGTTATATTTGTTAAAGTGTAGTATTCAAACCATTATTTTTAACTAACAGATTTTTATTTAGTTAATATGTAATAAAGTGAAAGGAAATGTTTTCATAAATGTTAAAACCGGAAAGTTATTTCGATTAATTAATGATTTGGCTTGCCTGACATTGATGTCCGGCGCTATCACGACCTTATGGATTTTGGGTCGTGACATTCACATCTGTAACGACCCGACCAGTTGTTTTGCGTTATCAGACCCCGTTCCCCTAAATGAAACTTCCTATAGCGGCTTATTATGATTTACGACTTGCGGGGACTGGTGGTCCGGGATTCGGAAATGTTTAGAGTGTTATAAGAACACTTGGTTCCTTAAAGTTGGCCTTTAAGACCAAGTTTAAATTCGGTCAACATTTTTAGTAAACGACCTCAGAATCGAGTTTTGATGGTTCCGGTATCTTTGTATGATGACTTCGCACTTGGACGTATGTTCAGAATGGGTTTCTGGTGACCTGGGAGCGTTTCGGCGCCCAATATTGAAATAAGAAGTTCTTTAAGTTCCTATTGTGGTTTGGGATGTGTTTGTGTGTTATCGAGGTTCGAACAGAATTCCTAGATCGGAATAGTTCTGTTATGTCATTTATGACTTGCCTGCAAAATTTGGTGTCATTCCGAGTAGTATAGGTTGGTTCGGCGCGTAGTTAGCGACGTCAAGAAAACTTAAAGTTCCTAAGTTTGGTTCTAGGAGTTTTGAGGTGTGATTTTGAATTTTAGCATTGTTTTGAGTGTTTCGAAGGCTCAAGCGAGTCCGTGTTATGATTTGGGACTTGTTGGTATATTCGGACGGGGGCTCAGGTGGGCCCAGGTGCCTCCCGGACACCACACGAGGATAAAAACCAGCTGAAATAGCTGTTGGTGCACCTGTTCTGGTGTTGACCGCATGTGTGGTTGCCCAATCACAGGTGCTGGACCGCTCCTGCGGTCCCAGCCTCGCAGGTGCGACCCCCAGTAGGCAGGCCATTTCTCACAGGTGCGGACAAAGTTCTGCATGTGTGTTGGTTGATTTCCCAGTGCACACGCAAGTGTACGTGGTCGACAAGTAATATAGGAAT
>ML386494.1:0-34998 GCA_005239525.1 Nicotiana knightiana | reverse complement strand
ATACAAGTTACAACAAGAAAACACTCTTGATTCATCTAAGAAACTCAGCAGCAAAAATGGCCACAATTTCATCAATGGTGAAGTAAACACCTCGAAGAAGATTAACCCGTGTTTAGGAATTGTTAATTTGATGAATTCAAACAATATCTAAGAGAATGGAAAGATGAAGACGAGAGAAGAAGGAGCCAAAATGGAAAGCTTACTATTCCATTGAATGAAAAATACTATACATTGGTTATAACTAACCGACATTTTACATTTACACTAACTAACCTCTAACTCAACTATAGTTAGTATTATGTACCGTATTTAGCTAACTATGATTTAAATAACAACTGACTAGCTATCACTAACTACCTGTCCTGTATTATTACATTCCTCAACCCCCCTCAAGCTAGGTCTAAGGAAAATGTTCTTTAGGCCTAGCTTGGATAACAAATGGTCATGCTGAAGGCAACTTAACCCTTTGTCAATAGATCAACCAGTTGCTCAGCAGAAGGCAAATACACAGTCTTAACCAATACCTGTTGCACCTTCTCACGAATGAAATGACAATCTATATCGATGTGTTTAGTTCATTCGTGAAAGACTGGATTTGCAACAATTTGCATGGAAGATTTACTATCACAATAGAGTGGAATTGGTAGAGTAAGAGATATCCCCAATTCACTGAACAGACCAACCAACCACACTATCTCTGCCACTGTTAATGCCAAACTTCTATACTCAGCCTCAACTGAACTACGAGAAATGGTATTTTTCTTCTTGGACTTCCAAGAGATGAGAGAAGCACCAAGTGTGACCATATATCTAGTCACTGACTTCCTAGTATTTGGGCAAGATGCCCAATCAGCATCACAATAAGCTTGCACCTTGTTAGAACCAGTAGAGGACATAAGGATTCCCAGACCAGGCTTCTTCTTCAAGTATCTAATCACTCTTAAGGCAGCTTCAAAATGTGATGTCTTAGGAGCATGCATGAACTGGCTCAAACATTGCACAACAAATGAAATATCTGGCCTAGTAATGGTCAAGTAAAGTAGCCTACCAATCAACCTGTGATAGGCACCAGGATCAAGAAGCAAAGTATCAGTGGTATGTCCTAATTGATGATCAAACTCATAAGTAGTTAACTTTTGATTCACTTCAACAGGAGCCCCTACAGGTTTTGCCCCTGCCAGACCAGCATCAGAAATGAGTTCAAGGGAATACTTTCTTTGATGTAAAAGAATTTCTTCCTTACTCCTTGCAAATTCAATTCCCAAAAAATACTCGAGCTCCCCCAAGTCTTTGATTTTGAAATTTTGATGAAGTATAGCTTTAGTGTCTGATATAAGAACATCATCATCTCCAGTGATTAGCAAGTCATCCACATACACTAGGATGATGACTATTCTCCCATTGATATGTTTGGCGAACAAAGAATCAAGATGGCTTTGTTTGAAACCTGACTGAAGCAGAGCAATAGTCAACTTGATGTTCCATTGGCGTGAAGCCTGTTTGAGTCCATAGAGATACTTGTGTAGTCGGAAAACTTGTGTCTTTCCAGCTGAGCGTGAGAATCCCTGAGGTAGATGTATATATCATCCAAATCTCCTTGTAAGAAGGCATTGTATACGTCTATTTGATGCAAAACCCAACCTTTTGCAGTTGTAATAGCAATCACAGACCTAACTGTAACTATTTTCACTACAGGTGAAAAAGTTTCTTGATAATCCAAGCCTTCCTTTTGACTATACCCCTTTGCCACCAAACGAGCCTTGAATCTTTCTATATCTCCAGAAGCTGTGTATTTGATCTTATAGACCCATCTACAACCAATTGCTTTCTTGCCACGAGGTAGTGTTACCACCCCCCATGTGTGATTGTCTTCTAGAGCTTGAATCTCTGCTTTCATAGCCTCAATCCATCTCACATATTTGGCTGCTTCATAATAAGAAGTAGGTTCAGTTTCTGACGAAACCTTAGCAACATAGGCTTGGTATTTGGTTGTGAGGCCGTCATAATGCATAATATCACTGATTGGGTATAAGCAATGATTTGCAGAACTTGACCCTCTTTGTGGTCTAATATAGTCCTTGCGCCAAATATGTGGTCTAGTGGTCCTGCCGGACTTTCTCAGATCACTTACAATAGGTGCTTCACTTAGTCCCACATCAGGTACCTCATCTTCAATAGCTAGTGCCTGCATCTCTGAATCAGAAATGGTAGCCTCTTCTGTATTGCTGGGAATATGAGATGATATGGCATCCATCTCATGTATAGGAGTATTAGCTTCTGTGTCAAGATGAGCAGCCTTAGTAGACTCATCACCCCTGCTATCAATAGGTGACATCATATAATCATTGTTGACTATGGAAGTTGGATGATGCTCTGAAGTTTCAGTACTATGTTGAAAATGATATACATCTTCATGGAAGACTACATCCCTGCTCACAAATACAGGCCCTTGCTCAATGTTGTATAACCTGTATCCCTTCTGTGTAGGGGCATAGCCAAGAAATACAGATTTTATTGCGCGAGGACCAAACTTGTCTCCCCTTACCAAATTAGTGGCAAAGCATAAACATCCTAGAACCCTCATATGAGATATAGAAGCTTGTGTGCCAAACAACACTTCAAATGGTGATTTGTTGTTCAAAACAGTAGATGGTCCTGTTGATGATATATATTGCTGCCTCCACACATTCCCCCCAGAATCGAATAGGCAAGTGACCTTGAAATCTTATGGCCCTTGTTGTCTCCAAGATATGCTTATGTCTTCTTTACACCACTCCATTTTGTTGTGGAGTATATGGACAAGAAATTTGATGCATAATGCCATGTACTAAGAATAATTCATTGCAATTTCGATTGAAGAATTCTGTGCCATTGTCAGATCTAAAACATTTTATCATCTTGCCAAACTGTGTTATGATCTTAGTAATAAAGTGCTTGAGTACTGTAACTACATCATATTTAAGATGTAATAAGAAAACCCAAGTCCATCTAGACTTCTTGACTGTTGGAGAAGTATCTGGTGCTGGAACAAGCTGGAGCCATATCTCAAGGAACCGTCTATCCCATGAATTGGAATTGGATGCTGCTTCTTGCTTGACTAAATCCATGGCAGTGCTACACTTGTGACAGATCAAAGAAGACCTACGATAACATCTGTTTCCTCAGCTTCAGATCTTATGAATGCCAGTTAGTCAAAATGTGTGCAGTGTTGATCATATTCTTTTGTTATGGCCAGTTTTTATCATTTGTTGGACGTATGATGCTGTTTAACTAATCTATATATTCTTGTTTATTTCATTATTATTCGAATTAGTTTTGTTGATGCAGGTCATTCATTTGTTCTGTAATTTGTTTTGAATATAGGAATAATAAACTGTTTTAATGGTTTAGCAGCTCTTCTTCCTTTTCAATCTGTTTTCTACATATAAATGAGAAAAAGAACTTAAAAATTCAAGTCAGTGAACTTCGCCGACAACAATTTTGGGACAAAAGAAGTATTTGGAATCGACTGAAGATATTCAAGAAGGGGCGCCTTGCTGCCCTGTGACCAGAAGATTACGTGTTTGTGTCGTGAAAATAGCTTCTTGCAGAAATGCAGAGTAATGTTGCGTACTGGTTTGGCCCTTCCCCGAATCCCCCAGGTAGCGAGAGCTTAGTGTACCGGGCTGCCCCTTAGAAGCTTCAAATCAATTGAATCAGAACATGGAGCACTTGTTTTTATGGTTGAACAAAACTCGTAAAAATTGAATAATAATACATTTTACAACAACAACAACCCAGTAAAATTCTACCAGTGGGGTTTGGTGAGGGTATAGTGTACGCAGACCTTACCCCTACCCCAGAGGGGGTAAAGAGGCTGTGTCCGGGAGACCCTCGGCTCAGAGACAATAGAGTGTGACAAAAAAACCCGAAAAATAATATCAGCAACTTGATAGACAACAAATAAATAGAAAAATAATAACACAAATATTATGCAAAAGTATGAAACACAACCTAAATCGCTAGCAGTGCTAGACAAAACACTATCAAACTCGTCGGTACAAAGAGGGAAACCCGAAAAAAAAGGAAAACCACTCGACTACCCTTTAACCTACAACCCTAATTCTCGACCTCCATACCTTTCTATCAAGAGCCATGTCCTCAGAAATCTGGAGCCGCGCCATGTCTTGTCTGATCACCTCGCCCCAATACTTCTTAGGCCGCCCTCTACCTCTTCTCGAACCTGCCAAAGCCAACCGCTCACACCTCATAACCGGGACATCTAGGCTTCTCCTCTGCACGTGTCCGAACCATCTAAGCCGCGCTTCCCGCATCTTTTCATCCACCGGAGCCACGCCCACTCTATCCTGAATATAAACCTTAAAACATTTAAAGAGGACAATAATCTTCTGAAGAAAATAGAATGAATAGACATGAAAAAGAATGAACACCAGAAAGGTGGACCAGGGGAAGTAGGAAGAATACAAACCCCTCTATAAAGAAGAAAAAAGAAAAAGAAAATACTATGTACCTGCATCATACAAGTTACAACAAGAAAACACTCTTGATTCATCTAAGAAACTCAGCAGCAAAAATGGCCACAATTTCATCAATGGTGAAGTAAACACCTCGAAGAAGATTAACCCGTGTTTAGGAATTGTTAATTTGATGAATTCAAACAATATCTAAGAGAATGGAAAGATGAAGACGAGAGAAGAAGGAGCCAAAATGGAAAGCTTACTATTCCATTGAATGAAAAATACTATACATTGGTTATAACTAACCGACATTTTACATTTACACTA
This sequence comes from Nicotiana knightiana, assembly GCA_005239525.1. NCBI lineage: Eukaryota > Viridiplantae > Streptophyta > Magnoliopsida > Solanales > Solanaceae > Nicotiana > Nicotiana knightiana. The sequence continues at coordinate 30,214 of ML386494.1, read as the reverse complement.
ACTAACCTCTAACTCAACTATAGTTAGTATTATGTACCGTATTTAGCTAACTATGATTTAAATAACAACTGACTAGCTATCACTAACTACCTGTCCTGTATTATTACATTCCTCAACCCCCCTCAAGCTAGGTCTAAGGAAAATGTTCTTTAGGCCTAGCTTGGATAACAAATGGTCATGCTGAAGGCAACTTAACCCTTTGTCAATAGATCAACCAGTTGCTCAGCAGAAGGCAAATACACAGTCTTAACCAATACCTGTTGCACCTTCTCACGAATGAAATGACAATCTATATCGATGTGTTTAGTTCATTCGTGAAAGACTGGATTTGCAACAATTTGCATGGAAGATTTACTATCACAATAGAGTGGAATTGGTAGAGTAAGAGATATCCCCAATTCACTGAACAGACCAACCAACCACACTATCTCTGCCACTGTTAATGCCAAACTTCTATACTCAGCCTCAACTGAACTACGAGAAATGGTATTTTTCTTCTTGGACTTCCAAGAGATGAGAGAAGCACCAAGTGTGACCATATATCTAGTCACTGACTTCCTAGTATTTGGGCAAGATGCCCAATCAGCATCACAATAAGCTTGCACCTTGTTAGAACCAGTAGAGGACATAAGGATTCCCAGACCAGGCTTCTTCTTCAAGTATCTAATCACTCTTAAGGCAGCTTCAAAATGTGATGTATTTGGAGCATGCATGAACTAACTCTAACATTGCACAACAAATGAAATATCTGGCCTAGTAATGGTCAAGTAAAGTAGCCTACCAATCAACCTGTGATAGGCACCAGGATCAAGAAGCAAAGTATCAGTGGTATATCCAAATTGATGATCAAACTTAGCTGTAGTTAACTTTTGATTCACTTCAACAGGAGCCCTTACAGGTTTTGCCCCTGCTAGACCAGCATCAGAAATGAGTTCAAGGGAATACTTTCTTTGATATAAAAGAATTCCTTCCTTACTCCTTGCAAATTCAATTCCCAAAAAATACTCGATCTCCCCCAAGTCTGTGATTTTGAAATTTTGATGAAGTATAGCTTTAGTGTCTGATATAAGAACATCATCATCTCCAATGATTAGCAAGTCATCCACATACACTAGGATGATGACTATTCTCCCATTGATATGTTTGGTGAACAAAGAATAATCTAGATGGCTTTTTTTGAAACCTGATTGAAGAAGAGCAGTAGTCAACTTGATGTTCCATTGGCGTGAAGCCTGTTTGAGTCCATAGAGAGACTTGTGTAGTCGGCTAACTTGTGTCTTTCCAGCTGAGAGTGTGAGAATCCCTGAGTTAGATGCATATATACTTCTTCATCCAAATCTCCTTGTAAGAAGGCATTGTATACGTCCATTTGATGCAAAACCCAACCTTTTGCAGTTGCAACGACAATTACAAACCTAACTGTAACCATTTTCACTACAGGTGAAAAAGTTTCTTGATAATCCAAGCCTTCCTTTTGACTATACCTCTTTGCCACCAAACGAGCCTTGAATCTTTCTATATCTACAAAAGATGTGTATTTGATCTTATAGACCCATCTGCAACCAATTGCTTTCTTGCCACGAGGCATTGTTACCACCTCCCATGTGTGATTGTCTTCTAGAGCTTGAATCTCTGCTTTCTGACGAAATAAGAAGAGGGAAACCGGGACAAAGAGGAAAATCGCTCGACTACCCTTTAACCTACAACCCTAATGCTCGACCTCCACACCTTTCTATCAAGAGCCATGACCTCAGAAATCTGGAACCGCGCCACGTCCTGTCTGATCACCTCGACCTCTTCTCGTACCTGCCAAAGCCAACCGCTCACACCTCCTAACCGTGACATCTAGGCTTCTCCTCTACACGTATCTGAACCATCTAAGCCGCGCTTCCCGCATCTTTTCATCCATTAGAGCCACGCCCACTTTATCCTGAATATAAATCTTATAACATTTAAAGAGGACAATAATCTTCTGAAGAAAACAGAATGAATAGACATGAAAAAAAATGAACACTAGAAAGGTGGACCAGGTGAAGTAGGAAGAATGCAAAACCCCTCTATAAAGAAGAAAAAAAGAAAAAGAAAATATTATGTACCTGCATCATCCAAGTTACAACAAGAAAACACTCTTGATTCATCTAAGAAACTCAGCAGTGAAAATGGCCATAATTTCATCAATGGTGAAGTAAACACCTCGACGAAGATTAGCCTGTGTTTAGGAATTGTTAATTTGATGAATTCAAACAATCTGCAACTCAAATCTAAGAGAATGGAAAGATGAAGACGAGAGAAGGAGCTGAAATGGAAAACTTACTATTCCATTGAATGAAAAATACTGTACATTGGTTATAACTAACCGATATTTTACATTTATACTAACTAACCTCTAACTCAACTATAGTTAGTATTATGTACTCTAGTTAGCTAACTATGGTTTAAATAACAACTGGCTAGCTATCACTAACTACTTGTCCTGTATCACTAAATTCCTCAACAAGAATACTCCTGAAAAGTTCGGAATTCTGACAACATGCTTCAACGCCCGCTCAACATTCTGCCGTGTCCTATAATAACCATGTTGGAAAGCATTGTATATGTCAAAATTAAATTGAGGAAATTCGGCATGCAGAGATGATTATCATGAGTGACTTGCAAACTATCATGGGCAGTTTGGCCAAGATCGACTAGTGATCAATGTGACGAGCCGCCAAGTAACGGCTAGTTTTGTATTAGGATCTTCAGAGGGAATATTCTCTCTTTTTGTACTTTCAGGATTCTTTGGGAATAGAGATAGGGCAACAGGCATGTAATATTCTATGTGATAAGAACTCTTTTAATATTTGACACATTTAATCTATCTCATTGCCATCCACATCATCTACCCCACCAATTTTAGATATGAAGTTGTTAGTTTTAACTAGGATTTGTCTTTTTAATACCCGATTAATTAGTTTAACCGGAGATTTAACACTTTTTGGTCAAACCAACATCAATGAGAGCTGTGCTCACGTTCGGATCACCAGCAACTTCAAGGGCTATATCCTCTGTACGCAGTAGTCTTTCAGCTGCCCAAACTGCTCTTCTGCGTAGACTTTCAGTACGTTTCTCAAGTAATACATCAAGAATAGGTTTGATTCCTTCAGTCTGACACAATATCTGGACACCTTCTTCGATATCAACTCCATCATCTAACAAATTGCATACAGCTGCAAGTGATGCCTCAACAACCTTTTCAGAAGTACAACCAACTTGTCCACGCCTTGTCCTTCCAAGAGACAGAAGGTGTCTCTCAGAGAACATGTCCCCGGATGGCCCTTACACAATCCCGTTATCATTGACGGAACCAGAATTTTCGTTAAGGGGTGTCAAAATATACAAAAGTATACATACTACAAAATTAAGGGGAGTCAATACATAGTATATATACATATAATTTTTTCTTTTACCTACTTACACAGTGTATTTTTCCCGCGAAGAAGTGTCATTTGACACCCCTTCCTACAAGGTGTCCCCGCCACTGCCCGTTATAACAGGTGACTTGCTCAAACAAGGGAAGATCGAGACACAAAAACCTGGCTTTGGCAGCTCAGGCAATATGGTCAAGTTCTTGGATTCTTGAGATAAGTTCTCCAAAGCCATGGCGGAGACCATCTGCACATTATCAAGCCCATTGGTCTGCAGAAGTTCAATGAAGAGTGCGGCAACATTCTGTTCACGACAAAGTGCAACGGCATCAGGGCTCATCAGTCAAAACAAATGTGATCCTTGAGAGAACTTTCACGAGTCCTTCTAGATATGGCGTAACAAAGCGACTCCCTCTTGTCTCTCCCTGTCGGATACTAACTACCCTCGAGATATACCAGATTACCAGTATTCTGATATGACTTTAATTAGATTACCAAGCTGACCTGATTTACCGCGTAAGCAACGAGCAAGTTCTTGACCCATATGAGGAGAGAGGTCCCGCAGAAGCTTTATCGAAGCTACCTGAAGATCTTTCTATGGAGCCTCAATAAACTGAACCAAACTGATAGTCGCGGCCAAGCTTTTAATGGCAGAAACAACATTAAAAACAGTTAGTGGGAGAACTGGTTAAACCAACAAGAACTTGGAGAAGCTTGCATTCTATTGCAGGATCGGTGCTGCTAATAAGAAGTAGAAAATTGTGAACTATGTCCTCTGAGACAAGTGTCTGATATTCAGAGTTAATCATACCCTGAGTTGACGATGTTTGAAAGGATTGTTGCAGAAACCTCTTTGAATCGCATCGGCAGTTGGTTAGCCCCAACAAAGAAGAGATCTTTGACAAGGGGGGAAGTATACCTGCCTCTATGAGGATCTTGGCACTAGATAATATTCATCTATAACAGAATGGAAACAACAACAACAACAATAACAACAACGACAACGACAACGACCCAGTAAAATCTCACAAAGTGGGGTCTAGGAAGGGTGGTGTGTACGCTGACCTTACCCCTACCCCAATGGGCCAGAGAGCCTGTTTCCGATAGACATGAATATCACACAGAATGGAAACTCAGATAATATTTCAGTTGAAAATGTTCATGAAACATCATGAAATTCCTTGCCATGAATATCACACAATTTCAGAGGTAAAGCATGCACTTGCAACGCATGTTATTTCAGAATCAACTTATATGCTAAATAAGGAAGTGAATTATATGACAAGGAGGGAAAGCAATGCAAACTAAGAGAGCTGCACATGAAGAAACTTCAGTTGGCTGGGCAAATGAAAAGAAAGAAAAAAAAGGATATAACGGTTGCATGGACATCTTACTGATCGACGAAAGCCAAACTTGAGACAAGTTCTTCTCCACCCAAGTATAGCAGATGCAGAAATAAAGAAGGAAACTTTCATGAAAGCACTTTACAAAAGATATAACTTAGCCTAGTATCAATTGGACAAGTACTTTTCAAAAGGACAAGGATCTATGTTATTTCTTTAATCTCAACAATCAGAACTGGGATATCCTTACCAAGAAGATCACTAGTTAAGATGTTTCATATTTGATCACAACTATGTTACCAACTAAGGACCAATAGAACAAAAAGCTGTTTATAGAAAATGTAACTAAATGAAATAAATATAGAAAGCAGCTAAAGTTTACAGTGATATCTATATTAAGAATCTCTTCCATTTCCAGGTTCCAACCCCTTCCACCTGGAGTGATCAAAATAATTCTCTGCTTTACCCAAGTGCAAATATCCACTGGATAGGACTCCAATATCGACGACTGTGTTCTCTTTGGTCAGGGAAAAGCCTCAATTTCTTCAGTCTTGAACTTAAAACAGATTTCACCAGTTCAGAAATCACTTCATGAGTCCAAAGATCCATGCAAGAAGGACATCAAGCCATCTCTTCAGCGAATATGATATCAAAAATGAATTGTACTGCAGAATAGAAGCAATTAGAATGTTTAAGTGTAGGTTCAATAACAACATACGTGTGCACTTCAAACAATGCATTAAAAGCTTCTGTTTTAGCACAGCTGAAGCTCAACTCGAGCTAACGAAACCTTACTGCAATAATGCTTAATTCCAGCTACAAGCAAAACTACATTGTCAAGAGGCTTCACATGGTTGATCTTACCTTATACATTTCCGAGGAGCTATAATCTAAGGCATTAGGTAACTTGGTGGGACGATTAAGTTGCGCATTATTAGTAACTTAAACAACATTATGGTGGGTCTAGCTGCCTTAATAACTAAACCGCAAAGGAAGGAGAAGAGAAATCATGAAAAACTACATGCCTGAGACTCTAATTGTAAAATTCACAGCTTTGAAGCAATTCAATGTTTTCATAATCTTATATTTTAACTCCTACATTCTACGTTTGACTGTGAGCATAGAGGTCAGTAATCCAGGTTTAAGAGGCAATATGTAACTTTTTCTTCTTCCATAACAAACTTTCCATGCATTATCAAGTCAACATCCATATCTTTAGTTCAGGCTGCACCAAAAGAGTGCCTGCCTTCTAATTTTAGGTTGTCCTAGACTCGAGTCTGACAGAATATTATTGACTCATGTCAGACAAATGTCATATCCACATATTGGTACTTCTAATACAAAATTCTCTTTCCTTACTTAACGAAAGAGAACTTGTAATCACCACATCCAAATTTTGACAAAACCAAAATGCATTCAGTTCTTCTCTTCATAAACGTGCAAAGATACAACTGCCATGCTATAACAGTTTGTTCTGACTAACAAGATGTTCATTTAACAGGAAAGAGTAACTGTCTATAGACTGTTAGATTCATACTGACACTGCTTTTATTGTTCTTTTTTTTTTAGGATGAATAAAGATGGATAGTTTCGTTCTTGATGCGACTTGCACAAATTCAAACCCACACCATATTCCACATGGATTAGCAAGTCACTTGAATTGCTTTACTATATCGATTTTTACTCACCTTCCTCTTTGGGGATGTTAGGCTGATCAACCAACAGTTGCTGAAGCACGCCTAAATCATCAGTTATGCTGCAGGGAAATCAAGCTTCAATATGTGCATAAATTTTTAGAAAGAAAGAGAAATGGAACCTAATGACAAGACTAGGATGAAATCCCAGAATATCCCAATGCTCTTCACGAATCGAAACAGCATGAACTTGATTTTTTACTCAAAAATGGATATCAAGCCAACAAAACAGGAAAAGAAGATAAAATTGACAGGACCTTGACCGCCTATACCTAGCTCTGCCAGTGAGATCTAGAAAGGAAAATAAGTGGGAAAAAACTGTGTCATATGATACCTGGGTTTTAAAGCAACTGCTGATATGACCGATAATTTAAGATGGTACCTGAAATAATGTACTGAGAGAATCAGTAACATAAAGTGTTCAATGCATAATAATGCAAGGATAAGAACTAGTTCGTACGACAAAAGAAAACTATATCAAATCCATTCGAGGTGACAGGAAGAAAGAGGTAACTTGATTTCCAAACCAAAATTTTGTTCATGTTAACCTACCATAGAAAATAGCACAGCTATATCATTTTCACAGTAAAGAGAAAAAGCTCCTGATGCAGGAAGTGATACTAAGGAGGTGATAGTGGATTGCATGATTATATATCATTTTTCTTTTTAAGGATAACATCTGAAAATCTAATTCAAAGGAAGAAAGATCAAAGTACAGCTATATTACTAGGAAACAGCATATTATCTGCTAATAAAGGCTCAACAATGGAATTTACTAGTACTAAAAGACAATAAACTTCGTAGTTGAAGATAAATAAGGTTAATATATATATTTTTGTCTTTTTGAGGATTTAAAGTTATTGGGTTCAACCTTATCGAAAATTTAAGATAAATAAGGCAGGAAAAGTGAAACAGGAAAAACATATATTTTCTTATCTATGCATACTCTGATTGGTGCATCTCACAGAGAAGTTTAAGCCCATCCAAGCAATCAGCAATGCTTGGTTTTACTCCAACGTGTTGCTGCAGCTGTTTCACAGTTACTTGAGTGGATCCCCCCTTTACGAGCTGTCTACCATCACGAACCATCTTCTCAAGCGATAACACGACCGAACGAAATTTTTCCCTAGATTTTGAACCAAACAGAAAGAGGGGAAAAAAGAATAACCCTCTTAGTTGATAATCACCATCTAGCTCCAATAACTAAATGCACAAGTAAACCGCAAAAGCAATTCACTTACTGCTCTATAACATTACAAAGGAGTACAACAAAACTCATCCCACAGTTTTAAGAAAGTCAAAACCAAGGAAAATAATGCTACTTTTGCTAACATAATCAAATAATCAATTACCAACAAAAAAACAAAAAAAAAAAATTCGAAAGGGCAATGACAAATATTTGACTTTTATAACTGAGGAAAGTTTTTGTTTGCCACTAGTTATTTTATCTCTAGTTAGAGACTTAGATATAAGTGTTTCAAATAACCTCTAGTTTAACTTAAAAGACTAATTTTTGGTATTAGAATGAAATGAGCCCGAATAGTAAAAGGATTCATATAGCCGACCCCAACTAGTTCGGATTGACATATAGTTGATTGATTGACATAACTAAAAATCATGAAATACAAAGACAAGAAAAATGACCTACAGAGTTTTATTCATTGAAAGCAAGATAGTTTGAAGAGAATCCATTTGCTTAAGCAAAACAGCATCTTCAATGCCTTCAACACATCTCAGGGCACCATAATTCTTAGAATCTTGAAGAATCTGCATAAAAATGTAATCTTCCATAAGGGACAAAGTAAACTATGTCAAAAGCCCTTTACTGTTAGAAGCCAGCCATTAGAACATGGTTAAAACAGCTGGGAAAGTTAATTACCTGTAACCGCTGAATGATGGAAGAAGCATTGGTGAACTGAGAAAGCAGTCGAGATTGAAGATCATTCCACGTGTCCATCTCTTCCTTCACCTTCCTGAATCTCTGCTGATACTTTTTAACTATATTTTCCATATCTCCAATTTACCTAAAGACTATCAATAGTCAAACCATTAAAAAGACATACATAAGCGAGATATGAGAGAGAAAAAGAGATATGCGTATATGAGTTAGAGAGAGAGAGAGAGAGAGAGAGTGAGAGAGAGGAACTTACAACTGGAGTTGGCCGGAGACAGAGACGGCGGGCAGTTGTTGGCAGCCGCGGGCCAAGTGTTAACTTACAACTCGACCTCAACCATTGTTGAGTGCCCAGCCACGAATCCCATTGTTTCCTAGTCGACCTCAACCGCATCTTTTTCCTTAATACGCTAAATTCCCTTAGGACAAATTTTGGCGTATAGAGTTAGTCCCCAGATGGGCCCCTCGCTTGGCGATGACCCCTCATCTTCATCTATTAAATGACGAAAAGGGGAGGTCGGGAGTTCTGTCGCTGATACGATCGACATTACCCGAGGGAATAGGGAGTTTTTCCAATTAAAGTGACATTATTTGAATGAGATTATTTATTTAATTCAGAGTCGCCACTTGGAATTTTTTTGGTGGTGGCCCAAGTGATCGGTTTATTTAAAATCCCAAATCGAGGAATTTTGACTCTGTTTTAAGTAGTTTTGTTAACTCAGGAGATGGTGTTACGCATTTCCGGATTCCGTGGTTTTAGCATGGTCGCTTTAATCATACTTGCTTGATTAAATTGTTTAATTACTCATTTCATAAATTAATTATGCTGGTGTTCATATCTTGAATTAACCAAATTTCAGCATCTACTTTAATTACACTATGTGACAAATGCATTCATGTCCATAATCATATTACAGTCCAAACATGAAAGCTTAACAAATTATGCCAGATTTCATAGAGAATAGGGGCTGTCATTTCAAAGGAACATGTAAGTACAGAGATGTCGAACTTACCAGTTCAAAGCCGAGAAAACACTAGGGAACAGACCATATAAAGGTCAGAAATAGTCTCGACTAGAGCTCAGCAACGATTCCAACAGCTATCAGCAGAATTGAAGACCAAATAGGCTTGCGAAAAACCCAGAAATAATAAAAAATTTCTCTAGAATCAAGCAGAAACAGATGCAATTTCTCCACAGCCTTTTGAAAAGGAAAATCGACCTAACTTTACTTCTTCTTCTTCTTCTTCTTCTTCTTTTTTTTTTTTTTTTTTAAGACTGGAAATTTCAGATTCGTGAAAGAGTGAGGAGTCTGTATGGATTGGGTGTGGGTTTGGGCTGGTATTTTGGGCAGTTGGGCCATTGATTTTGCTTGGTCCAGTTAAGAATGTCAACAACCTTTATCTTTCTTGGGATCTTTATACAAATAGCCGGCTATATTCACTGTTTACTTTTTCTAGCCATAAACATATATTATACATTCATTATATATAATTATATATATATAATTCATAAATATGCATACATTATACCTCCACTGGTTATTTTTAGTTTAAGCGATTAGGTGGGTAGCTATTTGGTATCTTTCTTTTGTTTTAATTGCTAAATTAACCACTTTAGATAAAATACCTAAATTGAACCTATTTTTTTGCAAAATTAGCCTGTTAACTATCATTTAATCAATTATTTAACTAAAGATGCATGTAACGGATTGTTTGGACAGTTATTACACGTCGTTTTATAATGTATTGTATTGTATTGTATTATATTATACTGTATCGTTTGATGAATACAGTATTTGGATAAATTGTATTGTTCGCCTTTGTTTCATGATATGACACACCAGAAATATGAAGAATAAATTTACAATATTATAAAGAAAAATTATGATACGGGATAAACTTATTATATAAAAAGGTAGGGTAAATGATAAAATAAAATAATTTAATAATAATGAAGAGTGAGGTGAGAGAAAAAGACAAGATAACAACGCAACCACACCAAATCGGTCGTTACATAAAGTGACATATTTCGTCGTTACGTAACGACGAATTTATCTATACGATACAATAAAATTTAAGTAACAACCAAAACAAACATCGTATTTAAAGTAACAATACGATACAATACAATATGTAACAGCCATCCAAACAAGGTGTAAAGTGACTAACCTATTTTTTTTGTGACTTTCATGTATTAGTTATATAATTAATTCTTAAAAATGCAATTAAAACCTAAAATAATATGGAATTAAGATTTGAGAATTTTTTATGATTTTAAGACATTAAACATGCACAAAAATGTAACTAAATGCAAACAAACAAATAAAGAGAAATTCCTAAAAATTCTAAAAAAAATAAAAAATAACTAGAAACTATTTTATCTTTTTATTTATAATATTTTTGATTTTGTATGAATATTTGCGTAGGGCAAAAATTACGTGCCCACAACCGGCCTTGCCCTTAGGGTAAGCTTTTTCGATTTTCCTTTCAAATTATGTGCTTTGTACTTCATTCTTACTTGTTGTTTGTCTTTGTTTTCAGGATGTGATTTCGAAAATCGAGAGTGCCCGCCGAGAGGAGGGCGCAAGGCCATTTTTCAAAAGATGGAGCGGAAGTATCATGAGTACCGCAATATGCAACGCGAGATCTGCAGGCGGTTTGGTGAGAGTGGCAACTTCCAAGCTTTCCGAGACGAGCTGAAAAGGAAAGATGACGATTTGGTGAGAGTCATCAGAAAATGCAGCGTCCTCGAGGGGTTCCATGAGAGATAAAGAAGAAAAGCTCGAGGTAAGCAAGGGGGTCGAGGTCCAATGTGCCAATCTCCAAGCCCAAGTGGTGTCGTTGCGGGCCGAGATCGAGGAGTGTCTAATCAAGGCAGACGTTCTCAATAGCGAGTTCGCCGAGAAGACAACAAACTTAGAAAAGGCGGAGTTGGTCCGGTTGGGGGCAGCGAGTAAATGGAGGCACTAGAGATCATGGCCCGAGTAGGTGTTAATTCGAGTGAGGTTGAATGTAACTTGTACTTAGTTAATTCGAATGAGGTCGAATGTAACTTTTACTTAATTACGACTGGGGGCCGAGTAGTTGTTAATTCGAACGAGGTCGAATGCAGCATGTACTTAGTTAATTCTAACGAGGTCAAATGTATCTTTTACTTAATTACGGCTGGGGGCGAGTAGGTATTAATTCGAACAAGGTCGAATGTAACATGTACTTAGTTAATCCAAACGAGGTCGAATGTAACTTTTACTTAATTACGGCTGGGGGCCGAGTAGGTGTTAATTCGAACGAGGTCGAATGTAACCTGTACTTAGTTAATTCGAACAAGGTCAAATGTAACCTTTACTTAATTACGGCCGGGGGTCGAGTAGTTGTTAATTCGAACGAGGTCAAATATAACCTGTACTTAGTTAATTCGAACGAGGCCGAATGTAACTTTTACTTAATTACGACCGGGGGCCGAGTAGGTGTTAATTCGAACGGGGTCGAATGTAACCTGTACTTAGTTAATTCGAACGAGGTCATATGTAACTTTTACTTATTTACGGCCGGGGGCCGAGTAAGTATTGAGGCAACGTTTCTTTGGATGTGCGTTTGGCGAAAATATGGGCGAACTTCATGCATTTATGCTTTGTTCATATACTTGGAGAAATTTACATATTTTCCGGGCTAGCATTCCAGTCCCAGTCTATTTAGTCCCTTCATTGGTCGACCTGGAGAAGTATTGAGAGGTTGGGCAATAGACTGACCGCCTTATGCCTCTGTCTGTTCACACTTCAACTTGAAGAGTTCCCCTTGTCGCCTCGTTAAAACCCTCCTTGAGAAAACTCAATTGGGACAAAACTCAAGTGAGAGAAAAAATAGTACGACTTGGAGAACGCTTTTTCTTAAAAGTTAAAGTACTTGAGGTGGGTGGCATTCCAGTTGTTTGGTAGTAGTTTTCCTTCCATTGTTTCTAGTTGGAATGACCCTTTGTTTGCTTTTGCCGTGATTTTGTATGAGTCGTCCCAATTTGTTCCCAGTTTGCCTTCTCACGGGTCTTTGCTTGCTTGTGTTTTAGCATTGAGCATGTAGTCCCCGACTTTGAGTGGTATGACCTTTGCCTTTTTGTTATAATAGTGTTCTTCCTGTTGTTTTTGGGTGATCATCCTTATGTAGGCTATATCTCTCCGTTCTTCGGCTTCATCGAGTTCTTGCCTTTTGCTTTCATCGTTCCTCGGTCCACTCTCGTGAGAATATCTTAAACTGGGCTCTCCGAGTTCAACTGGTATTACACCATCAGTCCCATAGACTAATGAGTAGGGCGTCTCTCATATTCTCGTCTTTGGCGTTGTTCGGTAGGCCCAAAGTACTTCTGGTAGTAACTCCGACCATAGTCCCTTGGCATCCTCAAGATTTTTGTTCACGATGTTCAATATTGACTTATTGGAGGATTCCACTTACCCATTGCCTGTGGGGTGATAAGGTGTTGAAAGTATTCTTTTGATATGCCACTTCTCAAAAAATTCAGCGATCTTTTTCCCTATAAATTGGGGTCCGTTGTCGCAACTGATCTGTTTAGGGAGCCCGAAGCAGCATACAATGTTTTTCCATACAAAGTTGATCACTTCCTGCTCGCGTACTTGGGTGCATGCTCCTGCTTATACACATTTAGAAAAATAGTCAGCTAAAACCAAAAGAAATCGTAAGTTACCTCACCCCGCGGGGAGGGGGCTGACGATATCTGTTCCCCACTTGATGAACGACCAGGGGGAAGTGGCTGAATGGAGGTGCTCGTCCTCTTGGTGGATCATCGTGGCGTATTTTTGGCATTGCTCGCATTTTTTCACGAAGTCTACGGCCTCTTTTTTTCATGGTGGGCCAGTAGTAACCTGTCCGTATGAGACATCTGACTAGAGCCCGATTGCCGAAATGAGCTCCGCAATGGGTGTCGTGGACTTCTTCAAGGACGCGCCGCGTCTGATTTGGGCCTAAGCATTTCACTAGGGGCCGCCATACATCCTCTTGTATAGGTCGTTATGAATGATGATGTACCTAGCTTCTTGCATTCGAATCTTCTTGGATTCATTTTTATCATCTGGGAGTACGCTATATTGCAAGTATGTAACAATATGGTTGTGCCAGCCCCAAGTTATATTTATGGTCCTTACCTCGATTTGATCTATCGATGAGTAGAGGAGGGTGACCACGTTTCTTTCTCCGGTTATGTTTTTGGTGGCTGCTGCTAATTTGGCGAGGCCGTCTTCTTCGATGTTTTGTGCTCGAGGAATTTGGTCGAGCTGAAATTCATCAAACTCGGGCCGTAGTTTACAGATCTCGGCCTGGTATTTTTGTAACCTTTTCTCTTTGATATGTAAAGTCCCTATGACCTAGTTGACGACGAGTTGAGAGTCGTAACGTAGTCTGACCTGCCTCGTCCTGTACTTGAGTGCTAAACTTAATCCTACAATCAAGGCCTCATACTCGGCCTCGTTGTTAGTCATGTCCGGGCACCTTATGGACTGGCGAATCACTTCGCCTGTAGGGACTTCGAGTACGAGTACCAGTCCGGACCCTGACGCATTAGAAGCGTCGTCGATGTACAGAATCCATAGATCTTGTGTTTGGGGAGAAGCGTGGGTGGCTTCTTTTTCGACTTCGGGCATTATTTTTGGGCTGAAGTCGGCAACGAAGTCGGCAAAGACTTGCGACTTTATCGCCTTTGCGATTGATATGTGATATCATGCTCACTTAATTCTATGGCCCATTTGGCTAACCTGCCCGATAGCTTGGGTTTATGCAAAATACTTCTTAAGGGAAAAGTCATGACTACCGAGATTGGGTGGAACTAGAAGTAGGGTCTAAGCTTTCGTGAAGCTACGACCAAGGCCAGGACCAATTTTTTGAGGTAGGGATACCTCGTCTCGATGTCGACAAGTGTTTTGCTAATGTAATAGATGGGAGATTGCATACTTTTATTTTCTCGGACCAGGATTGCACTCACATCCATATCGAACACAGCGAGGTAGACGACGAGGCGCTCCCCAGGTTGTGATTTTGAAAGCAGTGGGGGCGACAACAAGTAAGCCTTTAAATCCTTCAGGGCTTGGCGCACTCAGAGGTCCATTAGAGGTCGTTGTCCTTCTTGAGCACACTGAAGAATTACTGGTACCTATCAGATGATCGCGAAATGAACCTTGAAAGGGCGGCGATGCGGCCAGTCAACCTTGAACCTGTTTTTTGGTGGTTAAGTGCTATGGTATCCCTTAGATGGATTTGATCTGGTCGGGGTTGACCTCGATACCTCGTTGTCATACTAGGAAACCCAAGAATTTTCCTAAGGCTACACCGAATGCACACTTTTAGGGGTTTAGTTTCATTCAGTATTGCCTGAGTATGTTGAAGGTTTCTCTCAGGTGGTCGATGTGATCTTCTGTTCTTTTGGACTTGACCAGCATGTCATCTATTTAGACTTCTATTGTCTTACCAAGTTAGTTCTTGAACATCTTTGTTACGAACCTTTGGTACGATGCCCTTGCATTTTTCAATCCGAATGGCATGACTCTGTAGCAGTACATTCCTGGTGGGTGATGAAAGTGGTTTTTTCCTGATCCTCATCTTCCATGAGGATATGATTGTAGCTTGAGTAGGCGTCCAAAAAACTCAGCAGTTCGTGCACGGCCATTGCGTCGATGAGTTGATCGATGTGAGGTAATGAGAATGAATCTTTGGGGCATGCTTTTATTAAATCGGTAAAGTCTACTCACATTCGCCACTTCCCATTTTTATTCTTTACCATGACCACATTGGCAACCCATTGGGGGTATTTTGACTCTTCGATGGATCTGTTTTCCAATAACTTTTCAACTTCATCGCGTACTGCATCGTTCATCGCAGAGTTGAACTTACGCCTAACCTACCTCACTGGGGGTGGACTGGGTCGATGTTTAATTTATGTGTAGCAATTTCCTTCAGGATACCTGGCATATCTGCATGGCTAAAAGCAAACAAGTCCACGTTAATAGTTAAGAATTGACGGAATTTACCTGGTTCTTGAAGCTTGCAGCCAATTTAAGCTTTCTTGCTGGGGCCGTTGCCATCTAATTGAATGGGCTCGAGGTCTTCTATAGTCGATTCCGCAGCTTCTACCCTATCAGGGTCTCTGATGACGTTTTCTCTCTTAACACAGCTTGACCTCAGCCCTGTTAATTGCTATGCCTTTTCTGCTTTGCCCTTCATTGGTTAAGTGGTCGTACAATCCAGGGAGATGCGGTAGTATTCCCGAGATGTGCATTGTTCTCCTCGTATACTGAATATTCCCCATGGAGTTGGAAACTTGATGACTTGGTACAAGCTAGAGGGGATGGCCCTCATGGCATGTATCCATGGTCTCCCTATTATGGCGTTGTATGTTTTGTCCTGATCCATGATGTGGAATAAGGTTTCCAGAGTGACGCCACCGTCCAGGACGGGGAGTGTGATTTCTCTAGATGTTCGTTCAACTGCATTGTTAAAACCTGTTAGCGTGATGCAATGCGACATTATCTTATCCTCAAGTTTCATTTGTGCAAGTACCCGAGGGTGGATAATGCACGTGGCACTCCCATCGTTTATTGTAATGCGCCTCACATTTGTGTCTAAAATTCATAAAGTGATAACCAGGGCATCATAGTAAGGGAAAGACGAATCGTGGGTATCTGACTTATCAAAGATGATACTTTCTTCGAGTTTGTCATACCGTTCATGAATGATCGATCATTTGATCTTATAGGTTATGGAACTTTACGCTGTTGATAGAAGCGTCGTCGTCGCTGCAGATGATAATTTGGATGGTGTGGGTTGGTGAGGGAGGCATCGGCTGTCCGTCCATGATGCTCTTCGTGTCCTATGGCAAAGTTGGTCCTTCGCTGGTCGCTCAATAACTCCCTGAGGTGTCTTTGTCGGAGCATGTTTACGACCTCCTATCTTAGGGCGATGCAGTCCTCGGTTTTGTGCCCCCGTTCTTGGTGGAAATTGCAGAGTGCATTTGACTTTCTAGTACTTGGATCAGACCTCATCTTATGTGTCCATTTTACCTTTGACCCTAGCTTCTCCAATGCATAGACTATTTCTGAAGGTGACGCACAAAAATTGTGAGCGGATAACAAAGGGGGCATACCCCTCTCGTTTCGGTGAGTCCTTGTCCTTGGTCTTGGTGGGCCTTCTTCATGGTGGGAAGGAGGTGCAATGGCGCCTCTGACGTATGGTAGATGCCGTTCTCGGTTGGGTCGTGGATCCCCAAGGTCTCTTCTGGTATCGTTTCTTCGATCTTTCCTGGACTCGGTGTTACATCCCGTACCTTTGCATTAGGATGTGCCGTAGTAAATCCACATGAGTTCGAACGAATTATGTCTATTAGGAGGTTATAAATGGTTTCAGACATTATTATTATGAGACCCTGTAAGTGAACAACCTTGATACCGCTAGATATTATGTTAGTGTGGTATTTTCTTTTAAGTAAAGTATTTTAGTAAAAAGTATTATAAGTATAATTTTGGATAGTTAACATTATTAATATTTTCAGATATGGTAAATTATACACATAATATGAGAAAGTTTATGAGATTTTATTTATTTTAAAGATAGAAATTATTTTCTCACAAGAAAAGAAGGTTATCTTTTTTATCATTTTAAGAATTAAGCGTACGAGAATTCGTACTCTTTATACGAGATTAGCAAAATTTAAAAGTTGAGAAAATATATGTATTTTTACATGGATGTTTTAATGAAATAATAGTATATGTATTGATTTTATATGATACCATGATTTATTATTTTAATATTGTAATAGTAGTACTTTAAGATGAGGACAAGACCATTTTTTTGAGGTTATACGTATTTATGATATTTATAACAAGTGATAAGTAAAGTCGTGAAGGTGAGAGGGTAAACGAGTTGAAGAAAATGAGGTTGGTCGAAATTTGTAATTTTGGGATAAAATACGGCCCGAGCTAAAATACCCGATATTTATGGACTAGTACCATACAAGGTACCACATGGCCATGATAGTAAGATGTATAACGTGTATTAAAAATAATTAAAATTTTAAGTAATTTGAGACAATTCTTAATTATGCGGGTAATTAGTTAATTAACGGGTAACGGGACATTACCTAATTAACTAATAAGTTGGATTAAAATTTCCCACCCCACCCCCACATGGCAGCAAGCCACTTCTTGGAGAAGTGACTCTTAGTCAATTTTCATTAGGTGGCAACTAATGTGTTAGTTACACACTACTTCATTTCTAGGAATTTGTTTTTATGAGAAGTAATTTTCCTATAGTACTTAGCTTGTTCACTCCACAACTGTTATGATCCCCCATTCCTCCAAATTTCGCTAGGAGAATAATAATCAGCTTGAGGCGTGTCAAGGACACTGTCCTTAAGGATATTTCGCCCACACAGTGATAAATTAAACTAGGCGTATTGATCACGCTCAATTGTGTCTTATAAAAAGACTAGACGGGCGTTGCAAATATATCTGAGAATTTAGCCCAGAGTCGAATCCCTCAGGGAATTAACCTATCAATTATTGTCGCTAGACCACTCAGTTCTCAATAATCAAGTTTCCAAAGATTATGAATAACACTTTTTCCGTATTTTTACTACTACGACTGACTGAAATTAAATAAACTAAAAGATACTAATATTGAGATGTAAACAGATGCGATAAAGGTCTAAGTTTATGGTTTTCCCCGTTGGTGAACTTCTTTCTTGGACTCTTCCTATAGTTTGATTTAGTTGTCTCTATCAATCATGAATACTCCAGCTACCATAAATCTCTCTCAAGTAATTATGATAATTTACTAGACGCACTCTCTCAAGTTACGCTAGCTAGATTGCATTACAGCTCACTTTAGATTGCACCCGAGGTATCGTTATCTCTAATCCAACCTCTAGACCCTCAGTTATGACTTTCGTCTATACTCCGCGAGTGATGTTGTTCGAACAACTACCTAAATATGCACTCTCTCTCAAGTAGATACATAATAAATAGGCACATCTAATTGATGGCCATTCAATTAACAACAACAAGAACGTAGTTGAACAAATAGAGTTTAATCAACCAATCAAAACTATATTAATATCACACTAACGTCATTCCCCAATGGGTTCCATCAAAACCTTAGATTAAAACAATTAGCTACTCATAGCAATACTGAAAACTACAAAAGAATTCATGACTATGATAAAAATTGCAAGAGAAGGAGATGTAGATTAATGCCCAATTGTTCTCCTTGCTTCTTGCCCTTGCTTTTTCTTATTGTAAACTTTAAACCTAGATAATCCGCTCCTTTGGACGAGTTGAACCTTTTATAGGTTAAGTGGATTGGCCCCTAACTCCCAAAATTACCCTTCTCAGCGTCTTATTTTCGTCGGAACTAGCGAGGGCGCGCTAGTCTCGCGCTACAGCCCGCACTAATGGGGTTTAACACTGCCCGACAACTCACTGGACTAGCGCGGGCGCGCTAATCTCGCGATAATGCCCGCGCTAGTGGGGTTTCCTACTGTCTTGGCAAATTTCTATCTTTCAAATCACTTCAGGGTTACCCCATGGTCTGTTATTCCTCAAATTCGCCCGGATCACCGTCATAAGTCCTCAATAGCTCATTGTACTTCTGTGAAACACAAAAATCACCATTAGAGCCAATTTAACATCATTTAACTCACTTAAGACCTTGAAACCTCATTAAGTTAGAGTATAATTATATGCTAAACTACATGAATTCAACCTATTATCAACACCCCACACGTAATTCATTGCTATACCTCGAGCAATCCACTATATCCAACAAGGTTTCTTTACATCAAACACTCGCCTACGGTGTCACACCACAAACGGTTTACAAGCAGTGCACCTAGAAGTGTAACATATATGCCTCACACAATGACTCTCACATGCCTTGCTATAATCTTACTTCCTCGAAATACTACGAGGAGGTCAAGACTTACCTCTTTTTCGTAAATCATATACCCTCACTTCACACAATTGAGAGTAGTTCCATAAAATATAATAGTCAGAAAAACAGGAACTTTTAATCGAAAAAATTCACTCACTCTCAAAAAGAACATTCATATGTCACACAGATACGCCATAGGCTTGCCCGTAGTGTAATACTCCACTAATTGAGTTCATTCAGTCTAAGATCAATAGGTCTTTATTTGATTGTAATGTAGGCTAAGGGACGGGTAAGATACATTTTGGGTATAGTGACTAACCTCCCTAAGAACTTTTAATACAATTACATTCACAATCAGCCCCATTTTATGCTTGGCCAGAACTTTCACCCTGCTTTACTTCATAATTACCCCATGCCACTAATTATCAAGGACTACATGTAATTATTGTCCTCTTTCTTTCTTTTGTTTTTTTTTTCTAAGTGGCCTTCACTTTTGCATTTTTCATTCTATTTCCTTGATTTTTCCATAAAATCAAACCACCACCCCACACTTTGACTTTTACATGTCTGCTATCAATTCAAGTGCTCGTGGGAAGTACCAGGTTCAAGCAAAAATGCAATTCAAACAATTGGNTGGAAAAATCAAGGAAATGTAATTATTGTCCTCTTTCTTTCTTTTGTTTTTTTTTTCTAAGTGGCCTTCACTTTTGCATTTTTCATTCTATTTCCTTGATTTTTCCATAAAATCAAACCACCACCCCACACTTTGACTTTTACATGTCTGCTATCAATTCAAGTGCTCGTGGGAAGTACCAGGTTCAAGCAAAAATGCAATTCAAACAATTGGTTATGGTTCATAATGTGGTTATCAAAGAAACAGACTTATAAGCTCAAAAAGGTTGACTATGGTTAATTATATTCAGGTGGGTATATATTTGTGTCTAGATTAACAAAGAAATGCCTATATCCCTTCTAAGACTAAACAAACTTCTATTTCGATTTGTACACACACGGGGCAAGTTCTAGGTACCAAATGCAGACATAAAATAGATGCAAAACACCTCACACACACATGACACATAATTCAATCAAAATTGGTTCATCAAAACACTCCATTGAGCATTCAAGTTAGTTACAACATGCACCATTAAGGCATTCTACAAGAGTCAACAGGTGAGCCTAAGCGTCACACTCTAGGATTCATGGTGTTTGGGTGTAACACAATAGGGGTAGCATTTTATCATTCAGCACCTTGCCCAAAGGATTCCTACAATAAAAAAAATTAAAAGAAGCTAGCTATACCCGGTTCAAGCTAAACTCTTGGAAAAGAACCGCGGTCAAAAGAAAAACCAAGAGGGAGTTACTACACTACCTACAAACAAAATAAAAAAAACTCTTTTTTTCTTTAGACTGACCTCCCTCAAGAAAACTTCCTATGAAATCCGTCATCAGGAGGAGTCCACTGAGTTTTTCTAAATTTTTTTTATGTTGACTTGGACCCTCAAGAACCCCTGCCAAAGGGATCCGTCGTCGGGCCAAGACGACTTAATTACTATTACTATTACTAACAACAACTAAAACAGACTACACCAAAAACATAAACAAACTGAAATTCGAATAAGTTAACCAAAACAACTAAAGCACATAATTCACAACTTATACAACATACAATACAACAGGGAAACCATCCCCCACCCCACACTTAAAACTAGGACATGTCCTCATGGACAGAGTAAGGTAAATGGACTTCCCTGGCAGCTCAATCTTGATCGGAGACGGTGTTTGGGTTGACGTTGCAAGCACGACCCAGGGCGCGTAGCCATCCTATTATCTTCTTCTCAGACTTCTTTTGTTGGGTGGCCATCTCATCCACTCAGGTCCCCAGTTCAGTCACTGAGGTTCTCAACCCGCCCACATCGTGATCTAGGTGATCCAACCGCTGGCTCCGCCTGGCCCTAGACGGGCCTCCAACATCCATAGCTGGCTCCTCCTCCATATGCTCCGTCTCCTCACCTCCTTGGTGATGCTCATCCTCTGCTTCCTCTTCTTCAGAGTCATTCCCCACTAACTCCTCATCGGCTGCCATTGCCTCCCTTCCAGTTGTAACTCTTTCATCTTTGAAAGGGTGCACCGCAGGTACCCGGCCATCGACAGCAAATTCGCCTGGCACCCCAACCACAACGCACAATCGAGTGAAAAGTGATGGGTAAACGAACCCATACCTCTGGACCTTCATGCGGATGAACATCTCCTCATGAATTAACTGTGCCACATCAAACATCGCATCTACCATGAAGCACCAAATCAGACATGCCCGAGGAATGTTCACCTCCGAAGTGTTCTCTGGATGGCAATAGTCGACTATTAATCAGGTACAACCAGCATTTTGCCTTAAACTTGAGGCCTGAAGAGTGGAATTTGTTTCCATACTTGTACCATTTCAATGTAATGCCCAGTCGACAGATGGTCGGGGTGAATGTATCCCAAGGAGTCATCTTACTGCTGTAGGTCTGGTAGGCATCTACGTACCCAACTGCTGGTGGAGGAAGCCTGTACATTGTTCTGATGTGCTTTATTGAGGCATTAACCGGCCGTCTTCGCACTGTTACAACATAGTTGTCATGCTCTGTAGCGTTGGCATAAAATTCCCTAACCATCATGTCATTTTCCTTGTCCGGTTCCTCAAAGAAAACGTCCATGCGACGCTGCATCAACACTTTGTACATTCTGGGGCAATTCATCCTAATGGCTACAGAGTCCATAGCCTACTCAAGTAAAGCAATTTTATCCTCTTTCTCAGCAAATCTGTCCTGCGCCTTCACTGAGACAAATTTTTGATTGTTGAACGACCTCGAGTGTATTGATTTTCGTGGCCTTCCTCCGGTGGAGGTTCTAGCTGCACGACTTGAAGAGGCTTTTGTGGCTTGACGCTTACGTGGAGACATTGTACCTACAATTAACATATTATTAGCTCAGTACAACAGGGTGACCCAACTGTGGTTACTCAGACTTCACCACAAATTGGTCACATTATTTCCCTCCATTGGGGTCTTTTAACAAACATATGGTGGGCATAACAATTTAAAACCCCAAACACTAAATAGTGGACATGGGGCATCCCCATCCGAACTCAAATATACTCATAACACCCTACACTCCCTATGTCATCCATTATCAACATAAATCAACTACCGCCCACACAAATCAACTACTATACACAATGGAAGAGAAACATAAAAGATGGAGTACATAAAAAAAAATTACAAAAATAAAAGAAAAATTAAGGTGAGGGACACATACCTGTAGGGTGAATGATAGAGATGAAGTAGTGGTTGTTGAAGAATGCTTAGAGGTGGGAGTTCTTGAGGGTGGTTGCCTTCTTTGAGGGTGGAAGATTGAAGAGGAAAAGAAGAAGAAGAATGGGGAGGGTTTATTGGGGGTTAGAGTTTTATTGAGATAGGGAGAGATAAGGTGTCGATTGTTGGGGGGGGGGATAATTGGGTGGTTGGGAAAAATCAGTGCAAGAAAATAAATAAATAAATAAATAAAAAATTTGGAAAAAAAAATTACCTGTGTCGAGACGGACTAGCGCGAGCTTAGTGCGGCCGCGCTAGTCCAGGGGTTTTGAGGCAGTGAGAAACCCCACTAGCGCGACCATTAGCGCGCGGCCGCGCTGGTGGCTATGTGCGTGAGGGAGTGTAAAACCCCACTAGCACGACCTCTAGCGCGTGATTAGCGCGGTCGCACTAGTCTCGGCGTCAGCCAATATATATATATATATATATATATATATATATATATATATATATTTTCAATCGTTGTCCATTTTTTGTTTGTTTAATAACACTATGTATGTTGGGTTGCCTCCCATGAAGTGCCTGATTTAACATTGCGGCACGACGCAGAATGAGCGCAATTAAGGTTCGCTCAGACTTTTAGGTTAAAGCAGGTGCACCACAACCAGCTCACTTGTGTCATTCATTCCCACATACATTTTCAATCGTTGTCCATTGACCTTGAAAGCATTAGACCCATAATCAGCAGTAATTTCCACAACACGAGAAGGAAACACGTTGACCACTTTAAAGGGTCCAGACCATCGGGACTTGAGCTTACCCGGAAACAATCTTAATCTTGAATTGTAAAGCAATACTTTGTCTCCTGGTTTGAAATATCGGTCCACAATGTTTTTATCATGTAACCTCTTCATTTTTTTCCTTATATAGCCTTGTGCTTTCAAATGCTTGACATCTGAACTCTTCCAACTCGTGTAACTCTGTGACTCGATTTTCTCCAGCAGTATCGAGATCCAGGTTCAACTGCTTCAATGCCCACCACGCTCGATGTTCTAACTCCACAGGCAGGTGACAGGCCTTACCAAATACCAACTTGTATGGAGACATACCGATTGGTGTTTTAAATGCAGTCCTATAGGCCCATAGTGCGTCATCAAGCTTCTTCGCGCAATCAGTTCTTGTGGCATTTACTGTTTTGGTCAGCACACTCTTTATTTCACGGTTGGATACCTCAACCTGCCCGCTCTTCTGAGGGTGATAGGGGGTTGCCACCTTGTGGCGCACATCATATTTGGCCAGCAGCTTCTCGAAGACACGATTGCAGAAGTGAGTGCCTCCGTCACTAATAATAGCCCTTGGGGTTCCAAAACAGGTGAATATATTTTTCTTTAAGAACCCCACCACCACTCGTGCATCATTGGTGGAGAACGCTGATGCGTGACTAGAATTCAAGGTTTTAAGCATTATGTACGTTACATTTTATGTGCGTTTGTGATAGAAATACACGTCATATGTGCATAATGGAGTCTATTTCATGTGTAGGTGAATTGGAGATGGAAGCCGAGCTAAATGGATGCATAAACGTCAAAAATACGCTCAAGAGTCGAAAAGGAGTGACCTGGGCTATAACCGTGCATTTGGGCTATAAAGCCTGGCATGACCAGGCGTTAGCTGGGCGTTAGAGCCCTAACGCCAGGCCTGCCCAGGCTATAGCTGGGCGTTTGGGGCTTAACGCCTAGGGTCTTTGGTCCGTTCCAATCCGAGTTTTGAAGGTTTTAAGTGTTTCCGGTATGAATAGAAGTCTCCTACACGTTTAGGGCTTGTCCCAAACATACAAATAGACCCAAAAACACAACTTTGAGGAGACGATGTCATTTTTGGAGAGAAGATACACACAGGATCATTTGGAAGCGGAGGATTTCTCAGTTTTCTTCATCTTATTCTAGTATTTTCAATTTATGCAAAACTTATGCAATTGTGTGATTTTAGCATGAGTGGCTAAACACTCATTGTTCTGGGGTTGTGGTTTAGCCATGAATATTATTGTTCGACATTAACTTAACCTTGATTATAGTTCACTCAATATATGGTTGTTTCTTCAATTCTGTGTTTAATTGCTTAATTGTTGGCCAACAATTTGGTCTATATACTATCTATGTTATGCTTGGGAAAGCCGTATATAGATTAGAGAAGAATTGAAGAGAGCACGATCTTAACCCTTCAGGGGAGCGGATTTGTGGTTAGGATAGGAATATACCTAGTCACCGTGCTTAATTAAACATCATAATCTTAGTGCGTTCTAATAGATCAATTTCATAGGAATATAGGCGTTAATATATTGAGAATAGGTGAGTAGTGCTTTGGGAGAAGACTATGAGAGCGTTTATCGATTAATTAGCAACCATGAGTGAATTATATGAAAGGGAGAGTTAATTAGAATGCAATACGAGTGGTGAATTGATCACAACCCTGGAATATTTGTCTCTACTGAATACACAATAATACTCTCGTCACTTGATAATTAGTTCTTCCATAGAATCGTAGTATAAAATAGTTACATTCCTGGATTTTATTTTGGCTTGATTAAATAACAATTAGAGTGATTTGGCAAGTAGTTTACACAAGTCCCTCTGGGTTCGACATTCGATTTAACATTATATTACTTGCTACGACCACGTATACTTGCGTGTGCGTTTGGGGCCAACAAGTTTTTGGCGCCGTTGCCGGGAACTTGAATATAGACTACTTTTTAGTTACTTGCTTTAATTGTTTATTTCATTGAGTCTAACGTCACGTGATTTTTGCTCTAATATCAGGAACTTTGAGTGAGTGCCTAGGGTCAGAAGCCAGAATAGACTTGACGGCTTTGACCTCGAACCTGAGAGATCATTTCACAGGAGTTTGCGAGAAGCAAGAGATACAGACAATATTCAGGACTTCATCCGATTTTCTGTGAACATGGTAGAGGAACAACACATGGTTGTTCAGGAGGTGGAAATGCCCAGTATTGCTAATGTTACCTCCAGCATCGTGATGCCCAGAATCACTGGGCACTTTGAGCTGAAACAGATCATGATCCAACTACTTCATGCAAACAGGCAGTTTATAGGTATTCCACATGAGGATCCACAACAACACATTCTGAACTTCTTGGAGATTAGTGATACTTATATCACTAACGGGGTCACACCAGATTATGTGAGGCTCACGCTTTTCCCATTCTCTCTATTGGGTGAAGCAAAGCGATGACTGAAGGCAGAACCAGCTAATTCCATTATAACATGGAACGATTTGGCGAGAAAATTTCTGGCAAGGTTCTTCCCTTCAGGAAAGACTGCAAAGATCAGGAGTGAGATAGTCTCCTTTAGACAGAAAATGGGTGAATCTTTATATTCAGCATGGGAAAGGTTCAAGGGGCTACTCAGAGAGTGCCCTCATCACAATCAGACAAACGAGGTCNGGATGTGGTCTCAGCATTGTCAGCCCAAATTTCCACATTGACTAACCAAGTCAATCAGATGAACCTGATCATTAACAAGCAACAATCTCACCAATGTGCAACAAGCCCAACCAGTGCAACAGATTCAGGTATTTTTTAAAGTCTGTGGGGAGGGTCATTCGAGTAATTTATGCCCAGTTAATCTAGAGTCTGTCTTCTTTGTGGGTAATGCGAATAGGGGACATTAAAATCAACATGGAAACACCTATAACCCCAACTGGAGAAACCACCCAAACTTCTCTTGGGGTGGAAATCAAGGCACTCAAAATCATTACAGGCATCCAACACCTCAACAGCAGTACAAACCACCAATGGCTGAACCATCAGCAAGCCTTGAGGAGATTATGAAGAGAATGATGAACGACCAACTTGCTTTCAATCAGAAAATAACGGACGATCACCAAGCCCAGACTGTAGTGATGAGAAATTTAGAACATCAAGTAGGGCAACTCGTCAGTTCTCAAAATACCCGACCAACGGGGGCTCTTCCAAGTAACACTGAAGCTAATACTAAAGCATTTGTTAATGCTATATCATTGAGGAATGGGAAGCAATTGGAAGAAGTCCAGTCCAAAAAGAGAAAGCAGGTAAATTTTAATGAGAAACCAGCCACTATCTAATCAACATCAGACAACCCGAAGGAATCAGATAAGCCAGTAAAGGAGGCGGTGGCTGAGCAACCCCCACCAATTGTTGCGAGTCCACCCCCTCCATTACCTCAAAGGTTGCAAAAGGTGAAAGATAATGCAGCATACAAAAAGTTTCTTGACCTCTTGAAGCAGGTACAAATCAATATTCCACTGGTAGACATTCTGCAGGAGGTTCCCAAATATGCTAAATACATCAAGGACATTGTGGCCAATAAACGAAGGGTGACTGAGTTCGAAACCGTGGCACTCACTGAGGAAGTTAGCTCAAGAATTCAAAGCAAGCTACCTCAGAAATTAAAAGATCTGGGTAGTTTTACTATCCAAATCTCAATTGGTAAGCATGTAGTCGGGTGAGTTTTGTGCGATCTTGGGACAAGTATTAATTTGATGTCGCTATCTTTGTTCAAGCAGTTGGGGTTGGGTGAACCACACCCAACAACAGTGATTTTACAATTGGCTGATCGCTCCCTTGCTCATCCTGAGGGAGTAATTGAAGATGTGCTGGTTCAGGTGGGCTCCTTTATATTCCCAGCTGATTTCATTATCTTGGAATATGAGCCTGATCAGGAAGTCCCATTTATTTTGGGGCGTCCATTCCTAGCTACGGGCCGAGCTATCATCGATGTGTGTGAAGGGAAAATGACAATGCGAGTTGGTGATCGAGTGGAGGTGTTTAATGTTTATAAGGCACTCAAGTTACCTGTCCACTATGAAGAGCTATCCATGATTACTGTAGTGGAAAGCAAATCGGAGTCAATGGTTCCATACATGAGTCCTGTTGACCCTCTTGAGCAAGTGTTAGTTGGGGATGAAGAAGACTGTGGGGATGAAACAAGGGGAGATATTGAGAAATGTTTTGAAGTATCTTGCCGTTACCTCCACGGGCTAGGAAAATTTGAAGAGTTGAACAAGCCTATTACTCTAACCCCTCCTAATCCATCTATTGAAGAGGCTCCAAAGCTAGAACTCAAACCTCTTCCAGCACATTTACGCTATGCCTATTTGGGGAACTCTGAGACATTGCCTGTGATCATCTGATCTAGACTGACCAATACACACGAACATAATTTCTTAGGGTACTTCGTGAGTACAAAAAGATGATTGGGTGGACCATTACAGATATTAAGGGAATCAGCCCATCGTTTTGCATGCACAAAATCTTTTTGGAAGATGGACATCGCCCGAGTGTTGAGAAACAAAGAAGGCTAAATCGCATTATGAAAGAAGTGGTGAAGAAAGAAGTAATAAAATTACTAGATGCAGGTATCATTTTCCCTATTTCTGACAGCACTTGGGTGAGCCCGGTTCAATGTGTGCCTAAAAAGGGAGGGATGACCGTGATTGAGAATGAAAAGAATGAGCTAATTCCTACCCACACTATTACGGGGTGGAGTTTGCATTGGTTATCGAAGGCTTTACAAAGCAACCCGCAAGGATCACTTTCCACTCCCATTCATTGATCAAATGCTGGACAGATTAGCAGGACATGAATATTATTGCTTTCTGGATAGGTATTCAGGTTACAATCAAATTGTCATATGCCTAGAGGATCAGGATAAGACCATGTTCACTTGACCTTATGGCACCTTCGCCTTCAAGCGAATGCCATTTGGTCTTTGCAATGCACTAGCCACCTTCCAGAGATGTATGATGGCTATTTTCACTGACATGGTGGAAAAATTCGTAGAGGTGTTCATGGATGACTTCTCAGTCTTTGGGTCATCTTATGATGATTGTTTGAAAAATCTGAGCATGGTGCTAGCCCGTTGTGAAGAAACAAATCTGGTGCTAAATTGGGAGAAGTGTCACTTTATGGTGCAGGAAGGCATCGTTTGGGTCATAGAGTATCTAAAAGTGACATCGAAGTTGATAAGGCAAAAGTGGAGCAGTTGAAAAACTACCTTCACCAATTTCAATAAAGGGCATCCGGAGTTTCTTGGGACACGCAGGATTTTATAGGCGCTTTATTAAAGATTTTTCTAAAATTGCTACTCCGTTGTGCAGATTGCTGGAAAAAGATGTCAAGTTCAATTTTGATGCACCCTGCCTGAAGGCATTTGAGGAGCTCAAGAAGAAATTAGTAGCTGCCCCCATAATTGTTGCACCTGATTGGTCAGTACCATTTGAACTTATGTGTGATGCAAGTGACCATGAAATTGGGGCAGTGCTAGGCCAAAGGAAAGACAAGGTGTTTTATTCCATATACTATGCGAGTAAGACCCTTGATGATGCACANGCATACTTGGTGGGAACAAAAGTTATTGTCCACACAGATCACGCAACAATCAGGTATTTATTTACAAAGAAAGAATCTAAAGCTAGATTGATGCGCTGGGTTTTATTGTTGCAGGGATTTGATGTGGAGATAAGAGACCGAAAGGGCACTGATAACCAAGTAGTTGACCATCTGTCAAGGCTGGAAAATCATGATCACGTTGAGGAGGGTGGAGATATTAAAGAAGTTTTTCCTGATGAGAAACTTTTTGCTATAACCCAAGACCCTCCTCCATGGTATGCCGATTATGTGAATTATCTGGTGAGTCAGGTACTTCCTCCGAAAATAGAATCTGAAGCAAGGAAGAGGTTCTTACGCGATGTGAAGCTTTACTACTGGGATGAACCCTACCTGTACAAAGAATGTGGTGATCAGTTAATGAGGAAATGTATTCCTGATATTGAATTGGAACTTGTGCTGTATGATTGTCATGCATCACCATATGGGGGCCATCATGGTGGCGATCGAACCGCGGCGAAAGTGCTACAATCTGGTTTTTTTGGCCAACGCTATTCAAAGATGCCTATGCATTTGTTAAAGTGTGACCAGTGCCAGAGAACAGGAAGGATAACAAGGAAGCACAAGATGCCTTTGAATAATATCTTGGAGGTAGAGATTTTTGATGTATGGGGGATAGACTTTATGTGTCCATTCCCATCATCCAGGGGAAATAAATACATTTTACTGGCAGTTGACTACATGTCGAAATGGGTGGAGGAAATTGCATTGCCGACGAATGATGCCATGGTTGTCGCTGCGTTTGTGAAGAAGAATATATTCTCCAGATTTTGTACTCCACGTGCCTTGATTGGTGATGAAGGAAAACATTTTTGCAATCGGTTGTTGAATAACCTTTTAGCTAAATATGGGGTCCGTCATCGAGTTGCAACAGCATATCACCCTCAAACAAGTGGACAAGCAGAGGTATCCAATAGAGAAATCAAGAAAATATTAGAGAAAACGGTGAGTGTGAACACGAAAGATTGGGCTGCTAAGTTAGATGATGCCTTATGGGCATACAGAACAGCGTACAAAACACCAATTGGGGCATCACCGTACAAGCAGGTATATGGGAAGGCATATCACTTGCCCGTAGAGCTTGAACACAAGGCGTATTGGGCCATCAAAAAGCTAAACATGAACCTTGAAGCCGCGGGTGGGAAAAGACTGCTGCAATTGGATGAATTGGATGAGTTCAGGTTGCACTCATACCAAAATGCCAAACTTTACAAAGAAAAG